>JARJHM010000845.1:0-127132 GCA_033356055.1 Carex pumila
ATTTTAAAAATTTTAATCATGTATATTTAAATGTAAATTTAGATTTTATTTTTTTAAAAGTTTGTATAGAATTGTAGCCTCGTTAATAAACTTTGTATGCTTGTGTAGCGTAGTGGGTTAGAGTTCTAGTTGGAGATGTGTGAAATCTGTATGGCTTATTTGTCAGGAAACCACAATTAGTTTTGGTTTTGTCATAGAGTTTGCATGTTTATAGGAGGGATCCACTTACCACATTTGTTTGTGACAACCAAATCACACACAGACATGTGCAATGGCCTCATAGGCCTAACGGACGATCCAAACCGGTTCAACTAGATGGATATATTTAAATGTGCTTGCAGATCAAATTTCACATTTTCGATTTTTTTGTACTATTTTTAAGATGGATACAAAAATCGCTATATTCAGGACCATTGAATTTTTGTACCCATCTTAATAAATAGTATAAAAAATAATATAAAATTTGATCTGCAAGCACAATTTAATATATCCATCATGTTGAACAGTTTGAATCGACTGTTTAGACTTTGAAAATATAAAGTGAAATTCGGTGTCACCAAAAAAAAATGTGAGTAGTTTAGCTCCCTCCCCTTTCCCCATTTCAAATTTTCTATTTGCTCCCCTGCCTCCACACAACACAACTAACATTGGTTATAAATTCAAACTGATTCCAATCCAACACTCGATCGTAACCGCACACCACAATAAATGCGGTTAATCAAGTAAAAATTCAAACCGATATTTTGGGATCCAATGCCCTAATGTACAACTATTCCTCAGAAAAAAATGTAGATAATAATCTTTCCACGGCCAATTATCGATCGTGACACGTCATGAAAAGTACCTTGATAGACTAAGTCTTGACACTTGACTGTGTCAACGTGATTAAACTTAAGCCCTATATAAATCAACCAATTCATGTCCTCACAAAATAACATAAATTAATCTCGTTCTTTCAATTGACCATCAGATATTGCAAGTGAAAGGAATTAATCCGTGAAAATAGAGAGAGAGAGAGAGATGGGTGCGCTCAAAGGTTCTGCTAGTCATTGCTTCTCTTCTCTTCCTCGTGATTTCAACCATGGCATGGACACCTCCCCATGACCACCAAGTTTGCGGCCCAGATGGTGGCAGTTGCACTGATCCACACAATAATAACTAGTATGTATGTACGTACGAACTCACGAATTCATAACAGCTAAGGTAACATAATATTTCTAGTTAGATCTGAGCGTTTGATAAGAATCCACATGAATATTAAAGGGGGTGTATTCCATCTCGGACCAGATTAGTCCGATTCTAATCAGACGGTTCAAATCTAAACAAAAATATTATGTTACCTCAAAGGATATGATTCACTACTCAGGGGAGGTAGCAAATATCTGTTCTTCGAATTTTTTATTTTTATAAAAAAAATATCACTATTAATTAATTAAATAAAATAAAATTACATGGCACGTGTTCATTCAGCCATCTCAATTTTAATTTTCTAATTCCTTCCCGTCCAGAGAGATTGGTACATAATTAATTATGCAGTTATAAGCTTTATGAAGAATCATGCATGTATATCCTTGTGAAAATTAGCAACTGTTCCTTTTTACATCTTTTTTTTGTTTTTAGACCTTATAATTAACTAACAGCGTGCATGCATGCATCTGACTAGCTCTTCAAATCCAGATTGTGTATTTCATACCATGGATTTGTCTATTATGGTTATATAAATGGTATTATCGAGTTAAAATTAGTACTCGATACATACATATGACACGAATTTTCTCCTTCATATAGATTAATAATGATCAGGTCACTTTTTTCAACGTTACAAATTCTGCAGCAGAAATAGAAAAAAAGAAACAATAAAAAATAATTTGAGGATGACAGCTTAACAGAAACTGTACCTGTATTGGTTAGATGTAAGATTTGCTTCTATGCCAATAGCTGCCAATTGTTTCCATTAATAGATAGTATTGTTCTAGCTAGGACTAAAATTATATAACACAAAAATTCACAGGCAACATAATCGTTAAACTAAATACCATACGACTAAACAAGTTGTTATCAAATCCGCATCATTCTGGATAATATTCTAGTTTATTCCTTTTGAAATGAAAAGTTTAATCATCCTCTAAATCAAACTGTGTAATGGATTCTTAATTGTCAGTTTTAGAACAAAAGATGAGAAACGTGTCAAACTTTGTAATTCTGAGCATACAAATGCAGAGTCATCTGAATCTCAATTGGGTTTGCATTACAGGACACTGTTACATAAACTGATCCAAAAGAGTTTTGTATTTCATAAAGGCCTTAGGCATGATTTAGATTCTAGGTATTACAATTCCATGGGCCGGAGAGAAAAATAAACCAAAATACACCAAATATATAACTATTGAATCGTACAAACTTCATTAGTACCTCAATTACTGATGATGTAACAACCATGAGTCACACTCACACATAATTAGATTCCATAGACGAACTGAAGTATTGTAGACTCCTAAGAATTCAAACCTTGATAATCCAAACTCCGGTTCATGTCATCAAGATAAAGCTGAAATTTTTAAAAGTTTGTTAGCAGCCTTTTATGAAAATGTCTTTCTTGTACTGATCAATTTGGAATACCTAAAGTGTATTAACAGCAGCAATTTTAGCAGCAAATTTGTCCAATATAGTCTTTGGATACACTGGATCCATATCATACAGCTCCCCCAAAAGGACTTCGACATGCTAAGAAACCACAACAAAACAAGAATAAAACAATCAAGCCTTGATGCTCAATGCAACTGAATAATTTTAATTACAATGTTATACCCTTGAATTCCAGTTTTCATCCCAGTATGTATAGCTAACACCATCAAGCACGCTGGTTTTGTGAAGTTCTTCAATGAAGATATTAACTCGCAAAGCTTGCTCTTTTTTACACTAATTCTGTTGTACAGCCAAAAAAAAAAAAAATTTACATAACGTGTCTCCCCTAAATCGACAGGCAAAACAAACATATATGTAGAGATTTCAAGGAACCTACATCTACATCTACATCTACATGTGGTTGGCCTTGTATATTGAAGGGGAAACCAACCACAAAGCCTGCCAGTGAATGTTGTGTGACCTAGAGAAGAAAACGACATAGATATACAACATTTAACATGCCATGGAGTATAATGAGATGAAAGACTTTATGGCGAAGTTTATAAATTAGAAATGTGACAAATAAAAATGGAAAAACAAACTAAATACTCTATGCGAGATGAGAGATTCAGTGTACCAGTGTTTGAAATTCTTGGGCCATTACGTTGATATTTTTCTTTGTATGTTCCAAGACTCTGTATTGCAAGAAAGAAGAACTTGAAGAAAAGCTGTAAAACTCATAAATTTAGGAGATCCTTCATAAATAATTAAATATCACTAAATAATCTATATACCGTAAAGGGATTGCTTCTTTGTTGTGTTCATCAGATACAGCTAAGCCAACATACTTACTGCCCACATCTAATCCAAGGAAGCTGCCTTGTTTCGAAAGACACGTTTTGAGCACCTGTTGAAACAATGCTGCCTGCTTAACCAACCTCATCCTTTTGATCTATCATACAACAAGCCCAATTAAATTAAATTAAATTCTACTCAAGCTTGCCTCAGCTAAATAAATCATGGAATTGTGAATTCAGAAAGTACAAATTAATGCGATAAAAATATTTCATGGAGGCATTTCATTGAACAGTATTGATGCGAATGAACAAAGTGACAAGGCATTGAAATAACTTTATAAACAGTAGCAAAGTAACAGAATAATAATAGCTGCAACTTATTTTATCTAAATATCAAATCCAAGAACAGTTACAAGCAACAACAAGGTACTCATAACAATTAACAAACAAAAGGTCATGTTTGGTTGTGGAGTAAATCCTCTACTCCATTTTTAAGGAGCCAAATGAGGAGTAAATTTAAAAAAGTAAGATGGAGTAACATTTGAGTTAATTCGGATTAAGTTGCTTCACCTCTCTAGGTAGAATAACTTACTCTACCTATGGGTCCCGTAATTAGAGTAACATAATGTTATAATTTTCTCTCTCTTCATGAGTTTACTCCACCAAACTCCAATCAACCTCCAACCAAACATGATTATTTTAATTTACCTTTGCTTGCAGTAAGAAATTTAATCTATATTAACTTACTCCACAACCAAACAAGACCAAAAGGAATAACATGATGTGATGATCGATGACAAAATAACATCACCATGGTACCAATTTATTTCGAAACAATCCTATTTTACACCCAACCCTAAACTCAAAAGAAGCAGTATGTTTAATCCAAAATCAGTATAATGAAACAAACAGTTTTTCGCAAAATAAAATCATTAAGGAAGTTAATTTTCCGTTCGATAAAATTTAACCAAAAAGAAAATAAAAATCAGTAACTATACAAAGGGGCCAACAAAAAGGTAAGCTTACTTAAAAAAAGCTAAATTGATTGAAACAGTATTCCACTCAAAATGAACTAAAGAAAAATATAAATGAGACCTAATTAAGTACTGTAAATCAAGCAACACTTCACAACCCCAAACAAAACCACATCAATTTATAAAACCAAACAGCACAATTCCACATGAAAGTACCAAGCTCTCCAGACTCTCCCCCCCTTATTTTACCACCCCAAAGGCCCAAACAAAAAGGTAAATGAAGACAACAAAAATTACATACCAGCGATGTGAGAAATTGGTTGCTTTGCTAAATTAGTTCTGAACTAAATTATGATACGAAATAATTTAGGTTCCTATTTTTTTTTTTTCTACACTAATATTGAAGTTCCCTGAATTAAAGACTGTGGACGGATTGGCTCCGTTTAAAATCAGACGTCCGAGATGAGTTAACTCAAAAGATGCTCTTTTGAGTTAATGCAGACGATGCTGACTCGGGTTAAGTGGGTCCCAGTCGAAAGTGAGAAAGCCTAAAAAAGAAATAAACAAAGAGTTTCCGCTGATATATGGGTCCCAATCGTAAGTGTTCTCCGTTGAGGAAACTGAAAACTGTACAATCAATCGAACTTTGTATGGACCGAATTTCTTAGTTAGTATTTACCAAAAAAATAAAAATCAAAAGTTGCAGAACATTTAAAAAAGTTTCAATATTAGTGTTGCTTCTATATGGCACGCAGATAACTATTGTGCATCTTTAATGTTGCCTCTAGATGACATTTTTCAAGAAAAATCACGATATTTTCTTTATTTACTTAAAATTAACTTTTGAATTGACATTGATAATTCAGATTTAATACATTTTTACCCCTTTTTTTAGAATAACGCAGAAAGAAGTATTTTAATTTTTGTTACAGTCCCAAAAAATTAAATCTGAAAAATATTAATTCGGGTTATTTGTTGCAGTTTTTTTAATAAATTTAATTATATAGTATTTCATCTATTTTCAAAGAAATATAAAAATATTTCTAATATTTTAATAATAAATAAATAAATCATAGTATTTTCTATTTTAAAAAAGCATGAAGAATTATTTCCCAGAACTCCAAATTCGAAAAATAATTTTC
This sequence comes from Carex pumila, assembly GCA_033356055.1. Taxonomy (NCBI): domain Eukaryota; kingdom Viridiplantae; phylum Streptophyta; class Magnoliopsida; order Poales; family Cyperaceae; genus Carex; species Carex pumila. Next base: position 5,539 of record JARJHM010000845.1, read on the forward strand.
CGAAAAGAGATTCTTTGGATCCGGAAAATAATTCTCAAATTAAATATGAAAATAAGTTGAATTTGTGTTTACATTTTGAAATTTTGAATTTTTTTTAAATATTAATAAAAATTTCGGGAAGAAATTTATATATACATGCGTCTAGTTTTAAACATTGATCCAATAGTTGCTAAAAGTAAGAAAGAAAAAGAGCCCGATGAACTTGAAAGTTAACTTGGGCTATCTCCTCGGTCAGTTTCGGTAAATTTTAATTTCTTTTTTATGTATGTTTCTTGTTAAACTGTGTAATATAATAGTAATTTCTTTAATTAATCATTTTTTTTGTAATAGTAAATTACCAACAATGAGCTGTAATGTAATAAGTGAATTTAGGTTGATGACTTTTGCGTTTTTTTTTTTTCCCTTCTGATTCTTACCATTTTCTGTTGCTAGTTTTCTACATCTATAAGCAAAAGGCAATAAAATTGAGATTTATAACATTTCGCTAGTTGATTAACTTACTCATAATATTGCAAAACAAATGATAATAAATAACATATGATTAACAGTAAAGAAATAATTTTTTAACAGCTTTTTTCATAACGACTATAGAAACTATATAATTCAATGTTTTTGAGGAAACATCCGACTCCATACTCTAAAGAACTGTATTACCCGGAGGGCGATGGGAGAAAAATCAAGGGCGATTGGGGAGGTGACTGGAAAGGAGAACTCACAACCACCAACCAGAGATGAACTGGTACGACTACGCAGGGAGAACAAAACTCTGCTCAACTGGTTTGAAGAAGCTATGAAGGAAAAGCCAAGACCGATAGAACTCATATTTGATTGGTAATTGCAGTTACAAAAATTTTATAGTTGCAAAAATGAAAATAAACACAAGTCGCTCAAATAGTCTTGAGCAAAAGGAAAACACAGTTAAATAAGCAAAATAATAAAAACAGAAGATCTAATGCGAATAAAGAAAAGACTTAAATGTAAATATATATTCTTAAGTAGTCAAATTTCTCGTGCTTGTTTATTGTAGCGGTGTAACAGTTGCATCACCTCCTCTATCAGTTCTCCAAGGGGAAACTATAATTCAATTAGATGAACTGTAAATTTTTTTTACCAATGCTACCTCTTAAAAATAATAGCCTCGCAAGTTACCCTCAGAAACTCAAAATAGGAAAACATACTTAAACACCATGTTTGACCACCTTTTTCCCTTCAAACACTCCACAGAATGAAATATACAAATAATTACCATCCTTTCCTGCAACAAGACAACGCAACAAAAAGAAAAAAATTGAAACTATAAAATCAAATGACGTGTCATCCTTCTTCTAACCTTCTAAACATACCAACAATTTATCAAGACTCGACGTTAGTTCTCAAATGTGGTGGGAAAAAAAAAGTAAGTCAGTTCACCTCTTTGGAAAATCAATACACCCTTGTTAAGGACCAAGGTTGGGTCTTGATTCGTGATGGAGACTAGTCAATTCTGGCGTTTAAGTTGGATGGTGACCATAAGACTAAGGAACACTACATAAGGAAGAAAAAAAAATTAATTATATATGGTTTATGGTTCTTGGCCATAAACCAATTAATTTTAAATCATACATGTTCCTCTTTTGCTTTGTCTTAATTAGCACAAAAAAAAAAAAAAAAAAATAGAGGGAGAAAGTTTGGCAGAGCAAGTAGGAAGGAAGCGAACTAATGAATTTATCACATGTTCTCTCAATCAAAGTTTTCGGATTCTTATGAACTAAATAAAATAGTTTTTCGGATTCATATTACTTGGAGAAAAAAACAACACAATTGCACTATCGTGGTCAAATTTGTTCCTCAATTGTTTGAGGGAATAGGAACGTAAGATGGTTGCTAAGCTAGCTTTCGTCAAAATATAATAATTAAGGCCGACTATGATGGGTTGTTATTCTGAATTCAAAAGTCAAATAGTCAAAGATTTAAGACGTTGTCTTGAAAATATAATGCTAGCTACCATTGGCTCGTTACCCCCTACTTAAACTCCCCCCTTGTGTGCAAAAAAGATAACAGAAGTGTACATTTGTTCTTCATCATCATCTTCTTTTATCAGGAGCTACCGATCGAGGAAGAAAAAACCAAATACGTACACAACACTTATTTAGGGGCTGAGATATCGATGGCTAGGATACAGAGAAAGCTAATAATTAGCACCATCCTTGTTCTTTCTTTCCTTCTAATCATTAGTCCTCATATTTCAGCAAAGGCAATGGCAACTGCAACACCACTGCACAGAAAACTTTCTCAAGCTTGTCCCGGAGTTTGTACTCTGGGTTTTGACAGTTCCGATCGATGCTGTCGGGAGCAGCATCCTCCTAGCATGAAGAACTTAGCTGCGAGGGATGAGCTACTGAATACAACTCACCCGTAATTAAAATTGTATTAAGCATATCGATCATACGACGGATGGCCGCAGAAGTAATCAATCTGGGGTTTTCGGTTTCATTGATCCCTGGGTATAACAGTATAATTTGTATTTGTGGCTATGCTATTATTATTGCAACCTCCTGTCTTTCAATTCTTTATTAGTGAAATCATGTTGCTAAACCAACTGTAAGTTTTCGATCGGTAGACTTACTGGATAATATTGTAATTTGTTTCTTTAAATAAAAAGAAAATGACGCAGCTGTTTAATTAAGTTATTTATTTATTTTAAAGAGGAAAAAAATGAGATTAACGGTTTGAATTTAATTTTGAAATTTAAAATCGAAATATAAATTTGAAAAATTATTATATTTACCGGCACAAAAATTAAGATACGAAATCATCCTCTTTACTGTAACTCATAAATATTAAAATTGGGCCAAGCCCTCGACCGACCGAAGAGGTCATAAAATATCACATAACGTGTTTGTCTTGATCTCTTCTATTTTGTTTCATGAGGTGATGCTTCTGGAATTAAAGAATTATATTTGCAGTTCCAATAGAAAGGATCATACTGGCACACCTCATTATTTTTACAAAAATAAAAACATTGTTTGTTCTTTCAGATAAATTTTTTTATGTAGGAAAAATATAATTTTTCGCCAATAATGTTATTTTTCCATTATTCTGCATTCCAATTAATTACTTTGCTAGATCTGAATGGGACGCAATGATGGAGGCACTGTACCAATAGTGTTTACAATAAATGTATATACATGAACAGTTTTACTTCTTCTTTCATATATATATATATATATATATATATTTTTAGGAGGGTTCAAATGTCTTCATGTTTTTGTGTCTTCATCATGTCTCTATCTCTCTCCATTATTTTTAAAGTTCAAACAGTCGATCCGAACTGTTCAATCTAACCTCCATACTAAAATATGTTTGGAGACCAAATTTTATATTTTTAGAAATTTTTTTACTATTTTTTTAGATAGGTACAAAATCAGTAAATCTGAACTATCTAAAAACAGTATTTTTGTACCTATCTAAAAAAATAGTAAAAAAATTCCTAAAAATATAAAATTTGGTATGCAAACATATTTTAGTATGGAGGTTAGGTTGAGCGATTCAGATCGACTGTTTGAACTTTGAAAATAATAGAAAGAGATGGAGGCATAATAGAGACACAAAAACATGGAGGCATTTGAACCCTTCTCTTTTTTTTTTGAGTAAAAGGCTAGATTGGTCTTCGTTTTTTAATAAATTTATGTTGAATTTGAATTTTAATCCTTGTAGAAAACAATATTTTAGTGGACTGCCTTAAACGTAATTGTCATTTGTTTTTAATGAGAGGCTATGCTCCCAAATAATATTTTAATCCTTGTAGAAAATAATGAGTAAAAGGCTATGCTCCCAAATAATTAGTGACTTTAAAATTGTCATGTTGCGAACAGTCAATAAACAAAAGGACCAGAGTAGTTGTTGAAACTTGAAATTCCACTGACTGTCTAATTCGACAAGGGTTAATTTGACTTTCAGAATACCTCTTATTTCTAATTTCCATTGGTTTTGCAACAGACCCAGCTATCTCAGTGCATTATTAATTGGAGTTCTAATCCGTTTTCCTTTTGTAGGTTTTGGTAATTTATCAATATATTTTAATTTTTACTTTCAATATTTATATCTTGAATAGTTGGCTAAGAGAAGCACTATCAGTTATAAATGTGCTTAAAGAAAAGTACAACCCATCTAATGATCTAATCTTATATAAGTCTCAAATGTGAAAAAAATACATATTAAAACAGAGCTGGCTGCTAAGCTAGCTTTCGTCAAAAGAAGGCCATCCATGGCCTGTTGCTATTATTCTGAATTCCAAGTCAATTAGTCAAAGATTTAAGTTCTCTGAAAATAGTCTACCTACCATTGGCTCCTTACCCCTGCTTAACCTTCCCCCATATGTGCAAAAAAGACATCTTCTTCTATCAAGACTCAAGAGCTACCGTGGAAGAAAAGTGAAAGCAAAATACACAACACTTATTGAGGGGCTGAGATGGCTAGGATACAGAGAAGGCTAATAATTAGCACCATCATATTTCAGCAAAAATGGCAGCTGCAACACCACTGCACAGGAAACTTTCACCTTGCCCTGGAGATTGTGATCCGATAACTGGCTGCTGTCAGGAGCAGCATCCTCCTAGCATGAAGAACTTAGCTGCAACAGCTGAGCTAGTGAATACGACTCATCCATAAAACTTTTTTAAGCATATCATACGATGGATGGAAGTGCAAGTAATTAATCAATCCAAGGTTTTCGGTATCGTACGACTCTCCTGTCTTTTCAATTTCCTTTTCGGTAGAGGGGATGATATTGTAATTTGCTTCTTTGAATAAAAAGAAAATGGCACGGCTGTTTAATTAGATTGCTTGTTTTATTTTATTTTTTATAAGGAAACAAAAGAAGTCTCCATAGAATTATGGGAGCCAGTTTCATACCCATCTGGAAAATAATTGCATTATCAAGTCATGTTTACATTTTGAGTCTTCAATTAAGGCACTCTATATATACATAATTAAAGGTTTCTCCTGTTATATGGATGTTTTAGGAGCCATTCTTGAATGGCAGAACGAAGGGCACAATTTGGAGTAAGTTCGAGATGAACAACGGGTAAATTTGTCATAGGCGACGTCTTACTCTCTCCTTCGAGCCAACCTTTAATGGCTTCAGTTTCATATGTATAACCATCTGCCGCAAAATGAGGATCCATCATTACCTCCTGAAAATCGTTTTTTTCTCAAATTCCACAAACAAAAATATTAGCATGAACATCAGATCGAGTCCAAAATAACAATATCTAAGAGAAATTTAGATAATTATTGTTCTTTTATGGTCTTAGATTATAATTGGTGTGCTCAGAAAAATAGATGAATACACCGTACCCAAAAAAAAAAAAAAAAATTCTTGCCAGGTAATTAAATATGTGTGGACAATAATTGGTTTATGTTGTTGAAAATTCTGAAGAAATTAAAATTGACTTGTCAAATTCTGCAGTGGTCAGAAATTGAAGTGGATTGATGACATGATTTGAATGGTTAAACGAGGTTCATTTGGGGCAAATGAAATGTTAATTTAAAGCTTTTCAAGATTATTGTAAGATGGTGCAAGTTTCAAGTTCATTAATATTATTTGTTTTTTTTTATTAAAAAGATCATAGGCCCATCTTCATTGAAGAAAAAAACATTAATTTACACCCCTAGTAACTCAGTTAGCTACTGCACCTAAAGCAAAAACAACCCTGTAAAATGAGAGCTTGCATGAAGCAGCTACTCGAACCCAAAAATAGCAGCAAACAAGCTGCTAACCCCCCCCCCCCCCCCCCCCCCCAAAGATGCAGACAAAGCAAGCAAATTCATAACATAGTGCAAACAACATAACCAAAACAACACAATACTAAGCAAAACAAGCGTATAACTAAGCCTCGCAATGGGGCTAAGGAAATCACAAGAAAACACAAACTGTGGCTGAAACCAGCGTCGTACTTCAGACTTCATAAGGAACTATTGGCAGCCCTATTTCTTCCTTTTCGGCTGGAGCAACAGCCTCCTCATCCGGATGCCAAGTAGATAAGGGAAGAACATCAAGGTCATTGGGCAGCCATCTAGCAGTTGCATCGAAGATTGACGTCTTCACTTTTCCTGACCAATAATGAACAAGAGAAAGGATTAGTAAGATAATTTGTCTAACTGTTTTCTTTTTACCTTATGCAAAACATAGGGCATTCCTATACTTCCAAAGTGTCCAACATACCACACTAAAAACTAAGAGGAAAGAGACTCTATGAATGTTGGGCAATTGATTGGCAAATTTAATGATGTCTGCAAATTTAGACCACCCAATACTAATTTCTTGACAGGACCCTAGATAAAACCAGATCTGTTTGGTGAAAGGACAGGTCACAAAAAGATGGTTAACCGATTCAGGTTGGTTGCAAAATTGACAGATATCATTTCCCTTCCATCCTTTTTTGGTTAAATTGTCAGTGGTCAATATCCTATTTTTGTGTGTGAGCCACATGAATATCCTAATCTTAAGAGGTATAGGAATCTTCTACCATAACATTGCATTTTTGGGAGTAATTCCTCTAAAATTAAGCAAGGTATATAAAGATTTGACTGAAAAAAGGCCACTAGTTTCCTATCTCCAGCTAAGGCTATCCTGCAAATGAGTATAAGATAATTGACTAAGAATTTCTAAAATTTCTAACCATTTTTTATATTGAACCTCATCCAAAGATCTACGAAACTGTAATGCACCTCCTTGAGAATTAATGACCGTTTGCAATGGAATATTAGGATTAGTGCAAATATTGAAAAGAAAAGAAAATCTGGAAGATAGAGGACAATTTTTATACCAAATATCAGACCAGAACAGTACTTGTGTGGTGATTCCAGGTTCATATGACACACTTATTTGGCCTAGAGATTGTAATTTTAGTATATTAGCCCAAAAGTCAGATGTATGTGTTGCAGGATTATTGTATTTGTGTAGAATCATATCTTTCCAAGAACTACTGTATATAGGATTTTTGGATTTTCACCACCACTTCATAAGCAAAGCTATGTTCATTTGTTTTAAATCTAAAATCCCTAATCCTCCAAACTCTTTGGCAAAGCAAGCTCGTATTAATATTATTTGTAAGTGTTGTTTTTCATTTATTTCTTTACAAACATGCAGATTCTTAGAGTTATTAACAATTTAAGGCTATGAAAACAATAAGAAATTTTCTAATTATTATTTTTTATTTTCTCTTTGTTGTTTGTTGACTTCATAATAACTTACCTTCATAACTTCCAACATATGTGACCTTCATAATTAATATTAGAGAATCCCTACTAATGAGTACAGTCCACTGGGGCTCGACTGGGTTTATGTCGCCTTCACTAATGTTTGAGACTTGAGATCTAGTCACCCAGGTTCTCCAGAGAAAAAGATAATACATGACACTCGTGGTATATAGCTTGAGAGAACTCAGAAGAGTGCTCTCTCGTCAAAGTCAAAACAAACATCATAAAAGAGAGAGAGAGATAGAGAATAGAAGTTACAAAGAAAATAGTACTCAGAAGAGTGCCGCCACACACACACACCCCCCCCCCCCCCCCCCCCCCCCGCCCTGACACAGTTAACTAGTTTGCCTAGGATAGAATATGCCGAAGCATATATATTTCAAACGGCTTAGTTCATATAGCAAAATATATATTATTGACAGAGAGGAAGAGCACAATTCAAAAATATATATTGCCACCAACAATATCTACAAACAGCACCTCAAAGAACTACACTCCCCTTTATGAGTGTCAACATTGTTAAATCCATTTTTGAAGTATACGATTTGGAAACAGTCTCTAGATGACGAAGAACTAATTAAATTAGTCACTGGAGAAGTACGTGTCGCGTGTCGTCGTGTCCACATTAACTGCTCCAATCTTCGGCCATTTTTATTAATAACCCAAAAAAAAATGTTTTTTACCAAAATAACCACAAAATCTGAGTTTTTTCAAATATAACTAAACCGCCAGGGTTGCTGGCGGTCCCTTCTATAGCGGACCGCCAGGATCCCTGGCGGTCTGCTATTTTTTTTTTTTTAGAAATCTGATTTTTTATGCAGACCAGACCGCTGGTATCCCTGACGATCCACTAGCTGTCTTACATGCTTTCTCTCTCCAGCATGCACTGTATTCATTTGTTAAACCACAAAGAAGAAAGAGAGAGCGATTTTGACAATTTTGAAACGATTTTAGGCGATTTAGAGGCGATTGCTACAGGTATTTTATTTTTGTATTTAATTATTTTCTATTTAATTTTTAATTAATAATTATTATACCCGCAGTCTGTAAATACTATAAATTAGTCTTTAATTAATATTATAATTAACTTTTAAATTGAAAAAAAAGAATGAATATATTATACTGTAATTCTTATGAATTTTTTTTTAAAATGTAGTTTGTGAAGGAAAAAATGCTGGTTGCACTATACGTGGGCGGTAAGCTAACTAAGGGTGTAGATGGCGTGTATTACTCGAAAGATGCCTCATTCGGCTTGCAGGTTAATGAAAGAACCACATTTATTGAACTTAAGCAACTAGTATACGAAAAGACTGGTGTAAACCCCAACCGGTATGACTTAGATTTGGCTACCCGAATTGACACACAACGGGCTGGGGGTGGTAGACCTTACTTTGTGAGTTTTCCTATAACAGATAAGGAGTTGTGGAAGGCTGTGTACCAACAATTTGAGTCTAGGGGGGTTGCGATGATAGAGTTATATTCCAGAATGGTTCCCCAGGCTGGGGCTAGACCTTTTAGTGCGGCTGGGGCTGGACCTTTTAGGGCTCCCCCTGCTGGACCTTCAGGTTATGACAATTCGGCTTATGACAGCCAGGGGTACCACCACTCCCCTCATGACAGCCAGGGGTACCACCACTCCCCTCATAACAGCCAGGGGTACCACCATTCCCCTCATGATAACCAGGGGTACCACAGTCCCTGTTATGACAATCCAGGGTACCATAACTCCCGTGAGTTTACTGAAGTTGTACCCCCACCACCACCACCCAGACAGGCACCCATAATCCCTATATTTCCAGCTATACCAGAGTCAGTACCAATACAGTTATCCGTTAATCGAAATGATATTGATGTTGATGCTATTGATGCCATACCGGAAAGAGAAATGGAAACTGGAGATGAATACCAAGGAATTTGGGAATCTGATGACTTATCAGATGGTGATGCAAATGTACCAGGTTTGTCCAGGGAAGAAAAATTCCCAATCAGGGGTCGGGGGAATAAGCATCCTGTCGCCACATTCAACGATACCACAGCTTTTGAAGAGGCTGACATTAGTTTCTTTGGTCCTCCTGTTGTATACAATCGTGAACTTGCCCCAGGGCAAGTCTATACCAACATAGATGAACTTATAAAGAAAATCCATGAGACTCATGTTCACGGCAACTGGGAATGTATATTAGAAAGAAGGGAATCAAAAAGATTGGTTGTGATATGCAAAAATGCCCCTCGTTGCGAGTTTCGCCTTTATGCAACCCCTGCGGGTTCGGGGGAAGCATGGATAATTAAAAAGTGTGAACCACCTCATACATGCAAGTCTGCGTCCACAAGGACAGACCATTCAAATCTAACAGCATCACTAATTGCCGATGCAATTGAGGCAGACATTAAGTTGGACCCATCGATGAGCATCAAGGCGGTGGCTATGGCCGTCAGACAAAAATACATACATGTAATCCCAAAATATAACAGGTTGTGGAGAGGTCATGAACTTGCGATTTGCAGAATATTCGGTAGTTGGAATGATTCATACGACTATCTGGCACCATTGCTCCAGGCTATGGCAAGTACAAATCCCGGCACTGTATTTCAGCGGTGGCATGGCCCTATTTATGACAAGAATGGAGTACTAATAGAGGGAGTTCAACAATTCAAGGGCATAGCATGGGCTTTTGGTCCTTGTATCCAAGCTGTGCCATTCATCAGACCCGTTATCAGCATTGATGCATGCTTCATGTCTGGCCGTTACGAGGGGAGGCTACTGATAGCATGTGCACATGATGCTGAGAACTAGTTGTTGCCTTTAGTGTTTGCAATTGTTCAGAAAGAGGATGGTGAGAACTGGGGATTCTTTATGCAGTTTTTAAGAAGACGGGTGGTTGGGCCAACAAAGTTTTTCTCTGTAATATCAGACCAGCACAAAGGAATAAAATATGTTTTTGATCATGAAGAATACGGTTGGTCAACACACACTGGCGAGTGTGTGCACAGGTTGTGTATGCAACACGTTGCGGAGAACCTTAGCAAGGCAACCGGACACGATGCATGGGTCCTAGAAACATTCAGACGTAATTGCAAAAAAAAAAAAGCCGAGAAGGGTGGAAGAGATGAGTAGAGAATTTGCAAAGGTATGTGTTTGTTAATTGTTTACATGTCTTATTGTACTTTGTGGACATATTTTTATTTTAATTGTTTACTTATATTATTTTATTTCCTTATTTATATGTAGTATATGCCGAAAGCAAATCTCTACTTAATGAAGGTGGGCAAAAATAATCCCAGAGATGTCCAAGAGCCACCAACATACGAGAAAATATATCAAGCACGTGATGAAGGTTACCGTTGGGGAATTATGACCACCAACGGTTCTGAATCGTTGAATGCAATCTTCAAGGAGAGCCGGACATTGCCTGTGGCTGCAGTTGTAGAAGACACTTTCTACAAATTTAAATACCTGGTTTCAGGAACGGCGTGCTAAGGCCGCAGAATTAATAAGGATGAACCAGTCATTTTCAACAAGGGTGGAGGAGAAATTAAGAAAACACAGGAACAAAGGTGCAACTATGACCGTGATCCCGATGGGTAATGATGGTACAGAATTCGAAGTGCACAATCCAAATGAGTACGTTCCTTCCAGCCGTAGACCAGATGGCACTATGGAGTTTGTGAAAAGGGCTTTCAAGTACGTAGTGCAATTCCGAGAGGCAAGAGAGGTGACCTGTACATGCCAAGGACCCCAACTAACACACATACCTTGTAGTCACGTGATGGCGGTATACCGAGTGAGAAAATTCTGCGAGGATCACTATGTCGCTGACATGTATCGTACCGATTACCTTGCTTCTACTTGGGGTGGATCTTTCCATTCTTATCCCAACCAGCATGAGTGGCCTGCGTATGTCGGTGATAGAATACTCCCTTCAGAAGGATGGATAAGGAAGGGGAGGAGGAGACACAAACGTGCTATAATGACCATGGACGAGATGGGTGGTAGGATGCCATTGGGAAATCAGGCTCGCCGTTCTGTTTCTGACAGGCGCAGGGAAGGTATGTAGCATTTTTCGGAATTAATTTATGATTTTATTATATTAATAACTGAATTATGTTGTTATGTTCAGATGCCATAAACGAACACAATGAAAGAGAAAATGCGAGAGTTGTTGCTGAAGCAACTGGTAGAACACAACCACCTCTTGCGACCCAATCATCTAGTAGCCAAGGGTCTACAAGTACTGCCGCACCTGCAGCTGGCACCAGAAAATCTTCTCGTCTATTGGGTTTATTCCTACGTCGTGAAAGATGAACTTATTATTTTGCTTGGGTGAACTTATTTTGTTTGGTTTGAACTAAGTTATGAATATTGGTGAACTTCAGTTGTATCATTAAATTTTAATTGTATTCGTGAACTTTACTTGTTAGACTACTTTAGAACTACAGTTATGTTAAACTCAGGATTTTGGGTTATTTTGATAAAAATATTTTTTTTTGGGTTATTAATAAAAATGACCGGTATGTATGTATGTATATATGTATATATTATACATATATTATAAAAACCGAAAAAAAAGACCAACATAAAGGCCAAGTCCTTAACTTTTTGACAAATATCCCAAATACCATAAACAAAAAAAAAACTAAAACTTCACAAATGAAAATATTAAGAAAAAAAAATCAGATTTCTAAATAAAAAATAAAAATAAAAAAATAGCAGACCGCCAGGGATCTTGGCGGTCCGCTATAGAAGAGGACCGCCAGCAACCTTGGCGGTTTGGTTATATTTGAAAAAACTCAGATTTTGTGATTATTTTGGTAAAAAAACATTTTTTTTTTTGGTTATTAATAAAAATGGCCGTCCAATCTTCCTTAATTCACTATTTTTTTTTCTTTTGCCTCAGCGCGGACAATAAAAACCCAAAATTTAATGATCCAAATATAACGGGCACTAAATATTTGTGTCTGCATGGTTTAATTTTTCAATATTTATTACTCGATTAATAATATGCACTTCACAAATATTAAATAGGAGCATGTGTATGAGAATGATTTTCATCATAAAATAAGAACAATAACATATAATTGGAAAAGCATGTACAAATTTGGTGCTTTAAGACCAAATCCAAAACTGAAAAAAAAAAAAAAAAGCACTTGACAGCTACTGTCAGGTTTTTCAAAAAAAAAGAAGAAGAAGAAGAAAAGTTCTCGTGGTGAGACTATTCAAAGTTCCAAACCAAATTCATCAACTTTGCTACCATGGGATGAATAATTCTCTCCCACCGATTGCTTGATGTACTTGAGACAATCCTCAATTGCGACTTTATAGAACATGCTATCTCTTTCAATGTAGTAGCTGAAGTTGTTGCTCTTACAGTTTTTGCAATTGAACTTGCTCTTTTTTTGGCAGCTCTTCATCCCTTGCATGCATCTCAAAAAGTTACGAAGGACGCCTAGCATCTTAAAATGTAATCGCAAGAGGGACAAAATCTTTACGCAGCTGTGCCTCCGATGAATTCTTCTATAAGGACTTCTTAGAGTACTAATGTTCATTTTTTTTAATATGTATTTGTTTTCTCTGTATTTGGTGCTTTTGTAATTTGAAGGGGAGGATCAGATATGGGGTTGTGTTTGTGTTTGGTGTATATATGTATGTTAGGCCTTTATATACTTTATCAAGATTAAACAATGCACATATTTAAATATTTTTATGATGACATCTCTTTGTTTATGTATGTGTGTGAGTAAGAGGTAGATCAGCATAATTAGAAGAAAAATGATGGTGTTAATACAGTGCAATATAATTGAAATCAAGTAGGCATAGATCTATGTATCTTTTTCTTTAATTATTTCCAACCAATTACAAATTAACATTACAAAGTATTTTGATGCCTCTGTACCCCTTGCTAGTAAGTACCAAACAATGAGATCTGCATGCATGTGTAAAATTGAATGATATATTTTTTTTAATTCTTACATTTTTTTTTTTTGTTTTTAATAATTCGTTGTTTTCTCCTGTTATTAGAATTTTTATCACAATTTGAAAATATTTGGAAAATGACATCCGCAGATTAAATTATCGGCAAGGTAGTTAGGCAACAATTGCTATTAGTTAAGTAACATAGACATCTATTAATGAAATAATCACTTAATTAGTAATTTATAAAAAATAAGCGAAAGAATATAATAGGGGGAAAATAAATATTTATATCTGGTTATCTAATAGAAGAAACAATAAGAGGGGGAAAGAAGGAAAAATAAAACAAACTGTTCAAGTCAATAGTGGTCAAAATACATTAACTGGTGTAGATTCAACAGTCGACATTATTTTCTAAAGTTATAAACTGAAAAATCTCATCCATTTATTTTCAATGGGATTTGCGCTTGATTTGTTAGTAGCGACAAAATACATTAAAAGGATGTTCCGCCACCAGAACCAAAGACTTAATAAGCTTTTACAAAATTTTATCATATCTTAAATTTAACAAATACATACCATAGCTTCCGTATATAAGTGTTAATTGTTTGTGATGCAAATACAAAATATCAATCTATATAGTTATTCAAAACTACAGGTAGTGTCCCTGGTTTTATTGCATAGATAAGTACATATAAGGTAGGGTTGTCCATCCACCCGTTATTTGGAAAAACAATTAGCGGCACACTGTTGTATCAATTAAAAATACTTAAAAAGGGTTTGATTTCGACTCAATTTGGACAGCAAGTACAATTAGGAATAAAAGGAGAAATTGGTTGCTCCAGGTTTCAAATTGGCAGATAAAAAAACTAAAAACTGAAACATAAGCTACGTATGAAAATAATAAAATTAGGACTGTTTTTGGGCTCGATTATGAAACAGAATTTTATATTTGCAAAAAAAGATAAATTAGTCTTAATGAGTACCGGACTGGTACAGTCAGAGCGGGGAGTACCAACTCAAGGGAATTTTTTTATTGGTAGTAATCAATAGAAAATAAGAGAGAGAAACAGAAGTAAGAGTACAATTATTTTTGTAGTGACAGTAAAATCGGTATTATATGCACCAATTCTAAAATCTAAACTAGTTTAGAACAATAAATATCACACCGATTCTATGTGACGTTGTTTTTATAATCCGCGAAATAATAAAAATAAATCCAAAATCTGAGTTAGAATCAGTGCATATAATACCATTCCAAAATTTGACATTTTTAGAATTGGTACAGTTTGTATTGATCTTACTACCAATTAAAATACACATGTATTCTTTCTGTTTCTCTCTCTTCTTTTCTATTAATTACTAATAATAAAAAATTTCCCCAACTCAAAGAAGGCGCACTGAAACTGATACTGGTAAACAGCCGCTAGAAGCTACAAATCCCCCAGCTGTGTCAGTGTGTTTGGAGTTACTTCATTTTCTCATTTTTTTATTTTATCGTTATTACTTTTTTATCCTTTCCTTTTTATTAGGTTTACTTTCCTACTGATTTCTGTTTTTATATTTATTTTAAACTTTAATTTTATTTACTGTTTTATTAGCTCAATCTGTTTTGAGGGTTTTGTACTTTTGTAAATATTAGGTAAACACTTTGTACCTATATTTTTATCAATCAAATGTGGGCAAGATCCATATTTTTCTTAAAAAAAAAGGTCTTAATCAGTACAACTTTTTATACTTTGTTCTATATTATTTGAATTCAATCTAAGTTATCAAATATTATAGATATCATTGAGAAATCCATTAAAGAATTTTTTTTTTAATTTAGCTATGAGGAACTCTCTTTTGTTGGAATATGTAATAATCTTTAATTGAAATTACATTACTAGCTAGAGTCATGATAACTCAAAATTATGTGCCTTGTAAAATTTCATTAGTGCATAGATTATGATTTATACCCATCATGTAGCTAATTATAATATCTATCTCTGTATCTGGATATATGACCATTTGTAATGTTAAAAAAAACCATTTTTTTTGTGAAGTAAATTAAATAATCAATTCCTCTTCAGTATAGAGTTATATATGTGAAGATGTCGTAATATTAATTTTGATATAATTGAGCAATCTTAAATAATAAAAGTGTGTACATGCAAACTTTTTATATTTTCAAGTTATTTTAGTATCAAATCAAGCGGCAAAAAAATTAAAAAATGAATGTAAATTAATTTAAAAACTTAAACATTTGACCGCTTGACTTAATATCAAATAAAATCAAAAACTTATAAAGTAAACGCACAACTAATGAAGTAGATTGGTTCGAACAATTTGGATTCACTATTTGAACTCGGTTTGATAGGTTTCGAGTTGGTGTTATATAAACTGAAATGACACTAATGTTATATTAGCCATACCTCACAATAAATCGATCAAATCCTTTTTTTTAATTAACATTTATGTAACATACTGAACCCAGTTTAAGTTGCTGTCCATACATGGGCCCTGTTGGCTGAAATGGGCTTTCTCCGAGCCATAGTCAGTAATGATCCGAGCTCAATATTGAACAAAGCAGGTAGAGCTGAGCAAAAGCTCCTCAAATTAGGACCGATTATCAATTAGGCTTTTCACATTTCAATTTTGGAGCCGGCTGAGTATGAGCCGAAACTCGGTCATTAACAGGCCTTTAGGAGTAAGACACTGTTACGAGGGTGAAATCAAAATGGATCACAGTATTTTTTTTATTTTTTTTTATTTTTTTTTTAAGATGTTGAATCCGCATTAATACTATAACAAAGGTCTGTATGAGAGTAAATTAAATAGCTCACCAACTTGATATATATATTTTTTTTGTTACTATTTTTTTAGAATTTTTTAAAATTAGTGTTTTCCTGAATTTTTTATTATTTTTTATTTAATGAAAACACTGATTTTGAAAAATTCTAAAAAATAACAAAAATATTTCCAAAAAAAGATGTAAAATTCGGTTTCCAAGCACATTTAATATGAAACATATGTTGAGAAGTTCGGATTGACTATTTGAACTTTAAAACTAATAATATTAGCACAAATTAAAACACTCACTTTAATTTGCAAAGCATTGTAGTCTATCTCTATATATATAGTCATGACTTTTATGCATGACTTATAATGTATATCGGTTTAAACTGTCTGAATTTATTATTTGAAGTCTTATCTTATAAATTTTAAAATTGTTGTCATTAATGCTAAAATAGCACTGATGTATAGTAGCCAAATTCGTTATAGTAACTCTTTTTTAGAGTTTAGACCAAAAAAAAATGGAACTAAATACTTGTGTATACTATATTTTAGAAGGGATAGTCGGGTGTTACGAATTTTAAAATGAAGCATAACAAAATATTTATTTATTAAGTAAGACTATACGGTACTGGGTGGAGCGTCAATTGATACGTATTACGAATTTATATCAAACACAAAATTTTGCAACTTGTGGTAATATGATACCGTAGAATTTATAGAACTCTAATTTTCATTTAATACGCTCTAGACGACTTAATTTTAGTACTATATATATATGAAGTCTATAGCTGATCCAAACTGCATTGTTACAAATTAGCATTTGAAATTCAAATAGTTTTAGTATTTAAGAAAGATATTTATTAGTGTGTGTGCCATATAAATATTAATTTGCATATGCTTTGCTAAAACAATGAGGAATCGTTGCTACAATATGTGTCAAATTGAAGAAATTTATTTTTTGAAAACTTTATGACTTCTTTAATTTGTTGTGAGAAATTACCAAGTTTTTTTTTTTTTTTTTTTTTTTTTTTTTGAGAAAGTTTAAAATGCTTCTCAGAATAGAAGTGTACCATGCTACCATAAATATTTATATCATTATTAATATAAATTCTTAGTCCTGACTCAATCATAATCATTTAAGACTTATCCATAATTAAGTAACCACACTGAGTATATACTCAAATATCTTGACACGTCAGATTCAGATCACAGATAACCTAATCACAAACCACTATACATATTTGACTATCAGGGGATCACTCACACTAGACGCATTGCTAATGGAGAAAAAAAAATTAATAAATGGATTAACAAATGAGAAATATGCATAGCCAATACAATTTGGGAGAAAATGCGAATCCAGCAGGGTCATTCCACCTTAACACTTCATCTTTTCTGAAAGTTTCAATTAAAATTTAATAAACTATTATTCCTTAAACCAAATTAATAAGCATCCTACATTTTGGAGGGTCTGGTTTTCAAAAATTAATATTTGATTACAGTATTCAATTTGATCCGATCTTATTAGTAAAGTCTTTTTGCTTTAGAAAAAAACTTATTTTTTTTTAGAGATAAAAATATGCTCATCCTTTTTTTTTATATATAGATCTCATGAATTTATAGATCAAATTTACGATATTATCTTTTGTTTGGAGAACAATATCTATACTAAGTTCTTTTTTTTTTTTGAGAAAACAATAGGAGTCAAGTCCCTATTTCATTAACTGTAATTGGTTACATAAGTTGAGTTTCTGATTGGAAACCCATCTATACTAAGTTTTTCAACTACAATTAGTGAAAATATATAATTCAATCTAAAATCAGATGGGATTTTGTCTAAAGAGTTTTGGAATACGTTCGATCTACGCTAGATTTGTACCAATAAGTTTATAATCTAAATACTAATTAAACAATTTATATTCTATTTTATATAAGACTCCGAAACTTTTGAAGAACCCTTATGTAAAATTTTATCACTTTTGTGTAAATAAATAAGTGCGAAGTGGGCCGAAAACTCCAGAGACAAGCGGTCAGAAGGAATTCTCATCCTCTCCAATATCTAATAAGGGAATCTTTTACAATTATTAAATCTGAACCGTTATTTTTAACTTGGTACAAATCTCAAAGATCAAAAATACAACTCTTATTGTGACCCGAATTCCAAACTTGTTGAGATTTAATCTTAAACCGTTAAAGTGAGGATCATCCTCTGTAATACCGGAGAGCATACGGATTCGATAAGAAGGCAATAAATGCGCCGGCTCAAAGTCATCTCCTAAAATCTCAATTCCCCGTAAAGTCCAGCATTTGAGAAATTCGACAAATTTTATACAAATAGAAATAAGATTGACTGCCTAAAATATAGGTCCACGTGGAGTAAGTCATATCCATATATATAAACAAGTTGAATTCTGTGTGCCGTGTTAATGCTGCTGACTCTTAGTGTTGTCACTATTGTGACAAATAAATTATTTAGGTTCAGTTCAACGAAGTCAAAAATTCGCGATTTAAGAATAATTTGGATATAATTAAGAAATGATTTGAAATTATTTAGATCAAAAATCTCAGTTCTGCAAAAGAGAAAAAATATATATATATATTCTAAGAAAAATTCGTGAATAATTTTTAAAATTTGGAAAAAGTTCATAAAAGTTGAGTATTATTCGGGTTTAGTTCGATCAACCGAATAATTCGACGTTCAGTTCAGCATCATCAAAAAAATAAATTATTCAAGTATAATTCAGATATAATACGCGAATCTTGTCACTATGGTTGCCACTATAAGTAAATGCTGATCTTGACAATATAAAAATAAATAATGAATTATAATTACTAAACAGTATGCATTATAATTGCTAAACAGTATGAATTATGCGCCACAAAGGATCCAATATAATCACGTGTCTAGACATGTTAACATGCACGGTAAGCACACACCGATGTTCGAGTTTCGATTACAAATGTGTAAAGAAAGACAAATGTATTATTAATCTTGAGAGCTGCTAATTTTTCAAAAACGAAAATAATAATAAAATAAAGATGTTTATTATTAAGATAATGGTTCAATATAATTGATATGTTAAAATGTGCTTGCAGATCAAATTTTATATTTTTTGAATTTTTTTACTATTTATTAAGTATTTAACAAAATCGTTATATTCATATCATTAAATTTTTATACCCATCTGAATAAATAGCAAAAAAATTCAGAAAAATATAAAATTTGATATGCAAGCACATTTTAACATATATATCATGTTTAATGGTTTGAATCGACTGTTTAGACTTTAAAAATATAGGGTGTAATCCAGTGTCACAAAAAAGGGTGTAGAGGAGGGATCCAATTACACCCTTTTTTGGTGACACCGAATTACACTCTCCATTTTCAAAGTTTTTAAATTCCAAACAGTCGATCCAAACCATTCAACATAATGGATATGTTAAAATATACTTGCAGATCAAATTTTACATTTTTGGAAAAAAAATTACTATTTATTAATTATTTAACAAAATCGTTATATTCAGAACATTGAATTTTTGTACCCATTTGAATAAATAGCAAAAAAATTTAGAAAAATGTAAAATTTGATTTGCAAGCACATTTTAACATATTTATTATGTTGAACGGTTTGGATCGACTGTTTAGACTTTGAAAATATAAGATATAATCCAGTGTCACCAAAAAATAGTGTAATTGGATCTCTCCTCGAGTGAAAATTCGATCTAAAATCTGTGACCCAAAACTAATGAAACACTGTTAAAAAAAAGGGTAGTTTCAATTCCCAACACTAAAATTATAAATATGTTTAATGCTTAATATGGATGTTGAACAGGCGGAATTTTACGAGACGTCAAAAAAAAAAAGCACTTGATAACACAACTCACTACAACAATATAGATACATTTTGCGAGAAAAAAAACAAATTTATGACGGTACTCCCTCGTGAAAAGTACCGTCGCAAAAAGAAAAAGCTGAAGAATGAGAGCAGTCCGTCGCAAAAAGTCACTTTTTTATCCTCACGAAAGGTGTCTCATTCTTGTTGTGACTATAGCAGCCGGGGTGAAATATATAATATAATATTCATCGGAATAAGTAACATTTTGAAAGTTTGTGATTATATGCCATCTGTCCGCTTGATACTTGACGTGCACTTTAACAGGAAGGTGCGTGTATTTATTGAAAAAATAAATTAACATAGTAACACATGAAATGAAGATGCCTACCGAGTTTCTAGCCACAATATATGGAAAACCCATCTACTTACTGCCTATAAATAAGGACATAAGGTGTTTAATCTTTGAATCATTAATTAACAAGCCCATAACCAAGAGAAGAATAGTCTTGCTCAATGGCTTCCAATAGTGGCTTCTTCTTTGTGACCTTATTTCTTACAACTTCACTTGCAGGAATTTCCATCTCTCAGGCAGCAAATGCTGAGTCTTTCACATACCCACCACTTCATGCAGACCTGTCGTTTGGGTTCTACCAGTCAACTTGCCCACAACTTGAGTCGATCGTGAGGACCTACCTCCGAAACGCGATCACGGCTGACATCGGCCTTGCTGCCGGCCTTCTCCGCCTCCATTTCCACGATTGCTTTGTGCAGGTGTGGAAAATAATTTGTATGGTGCAAACAATTAGCCTAGTTTATTCAAAAAGGAAAAAAAAATAGTGTGGCTCATCTGTTTTTTTTTGTTTACTTTTTTATATATTATATGATCACATCTATTTAAAAGTCATTTATCTGTCACTATTTCGAGTAAAACCATTCAAAACATATTGCACATAATAAACATTCTTGTTCTGGTACCATGCAGGGATGTGATGCTTCAGTCTTGCTCGATGGCTCTGCCAGTGGGCCCGGCGAGCAGCAGGCCCCGCCTAACCTGTCACTGAGACCTGCAGCCTTCAAGGCCATCAATGAAGTCCGTGCACTCATCGACAATGCTTGCGGACGCGTCGTCTCATGTGCTGATGTAGTCACTCTTGCAGCTCGTGACGCCGTCGTGTTGGTATATCTCTCTATGTGATCTCCATATATATCTCGGAATATCTTCCACTATATTTAAGTAATTGAGGACTTTAAAATAAATATATGAATATATTGACTCGGTCAAATACAAATAATAAGGTTCGACATGAAAGATTTAGAACCTTATTGTTATATGATGGCTAACAATATATGTACAAAGCAGAGTTCTGAACATACTTGCATAAAAATTAATATTATAACTAACTAGTATCTGAAAATGCCAAACGAGTTCTGATTAATTTGGAGCTCCCAGATCGTTGGCTCACGGTATAGAGTATAGACAGCAATTCAGTTCTTATCAAATTTAACATTTATTACAATTTATAATTCAGATAATTATCAGTTATCAATGCCTCAAAAGGCTTAATTTATATTAAATGAATCAACAACTAATTAAATAATAAGCTTAATGATCAATTGCTTAATTGCAGTCCAACGGTCCTACTTACAACGTCCCACTTGGCAGACGTGACGGCCTAAACTTCGCCAGCCAGCAAGCCACCTTAGCCAATCTACCGGCCCCCACCTCTGGTGTCAGCACACTGTTGTCGGTTCTAAATAACCTTGGCCTCGATGTCAATGACCTGGTGGCATTGTCAGGTGGGCACACCATTGGCCTGTCTCACTGCACCTCATTCACCAGCCGGATCTACCCATCCCAAGACTCCACCATGAGCCAGCGGTTAGCTGATCTGCTCAAACAAACTTGCCCGAAAAGCGACACCTTCAACACCACGGCCCAAGACATCCGTTCACCCAACACGTTTGACAACAAGTACTATGTGGATTTGGTAAACAAGGAGGGACTATTCACTTCAGACCAGGATCTGTATTCCGACAATAGGACCAAGTCGATTGTGAACGACTTTTATTTTAGTCAAGATTTGTTCTTCAGGAAGTTTGTGTACTCGATAGTCAAGATGGGTCAGTTAGGTATCTTGACGGGCAACAACGGGGAGATTCGTGCAAACTGCTCTGCCAGGAATCCGTCAAACATTGAGATCCTACAGCCAGTGATCGATGATGAGGGCGACAGTAAGGTCATCTAAACTGGCTTTCTTTCCTAAAAGTCCTTTTGAAGTTTTTAATTTGTAGATGGACTTTTGGGTGTCCATTTAGTGTTTCTTGGTTTGGAAACTTGACATTGTCCTTAAAACTGTTGTCACTTGTGTAATAAAAATAAAATAGTGAGTGTTTTAGTGATGTCACTTGTTCAAGTAGCTTTGTAAATTATAACTGTCGTGCTCTGAAACTAGACAAACAGTGTCTGATCAAGCTTTGAATTGTTAATTTCTTTTTAGGGCAATACTACTGATGATGAACTCATTTAGGAAAAGTGTACAGATGACTAATTATCACGATATCAAGATGACTAAGAAAAAATTATTTGTTCAAAAGATTTTGGCATTACTAATGTTGATTACAAGGCCACAGGCCCGTGACACCAGATAAGGTTTTTCTACGCTACTAAGGCCCAACTCCATTTTAAGATACAATATTGCCCTCACCCACAAAGTAAACAGTCTAGCACTCATTTGAGAAGCGTCATTCTGCCAATTTTTAGAAAGGAAAATGATAACAAAATAAAATAAAATAAAGAGGGAACGTAACTGTAAAAAAAAAAAAAACAATGGTAATAAGGATGGAATAGTTCTTATATAAATTTGTGTCTCAATTTGTATGGCAGCCAAGTTCGTGTCGATCAATCGTCTGGGTCTCCTTTCAGATTAAAACTTTATTACCTAGCGGATAACAGATTTTCAAAAAATAATCGACGATCCCGTTGCTTGTTCTGAGAAACGAAATTCTTTACTTTGAGAAATGAAATTCCAAACTTACCAGTCACCAGATAACCTACAGAGAATGCAAAAATGCATGATTATGTATGAGATAATACCTGGGCCCCGATGGCCTGACCGGGGAATTCTACAAGGCTTTTGTGTATGTTGTTCTGCCGGATATAACAACTGTTATACATACTGTGACATCTTCCTCAACTGACCTAACTCCACTAAATTCATCATACATCGCCCTTCTACCCAAAATGGATAAACTGACCAAACCGCAGGAGTTCAGGCCAATAAGTTTGATACACAATGTTTAAAAAATCTTCTCCAAAGTCTTAGCCAATAGGTTCCAAGGGAGAATAGAAGAATTATTGCAGGAGTCTCAGACCGGGTTTCTAAAAGGGCGACACATAATGGAAGGATTTGTATATGCACAAGAAATCCTACATCATGCAAAGATCAACAAAACACCACTCGCAATATTCGAAGCCGACATACACAAAGTCTTTGACACTCTGAATTGGGATTTCCTAGTGAATGTCATGAAAAGCCTGGGTTCACTGAAAGGTGGATAGGTTGGGTCAAGAATCTGGTCCTTCAAGGATTATCGCAAATTCTCATCGAGGGCCTATTGGGAAAGAAATCCCCATTCATTTTCATAATTGCTATAAATTTTATCCCGAGATAGTTCGCAAAGTTATTGATCGCAGGGGCATTGAGATTTCTGATAGCAGGCATGAATCCATGCCTTCTATATGCAGATGATGCCATTTTTTTATCAAACCAGAGATGCAATAGATGCAAATTCTTAAGATTGTGCTACTGCCTTTCCACTCCATCTTTGCCCTATCAGTAAACCTTGATAAATCTGAATTAGTAGCCACATGACCCACGATAGAGGAGGTTGATAGGCTATCAGACTATTTGGAATGTAAACGGGGATCATTCTCGATAAAATAGTTCGGGCTTCATTTATCTGATAGCAAGTTACCAAAAGCTTCTTTCATTCCATTAATATAAAAAGTGAGCAAGCGGCTAGGTGGTTGGGCAGAAAGGTTCCTAAATATGGCAGGGAGATTAGTGCTCATCAATGTGGTACTCTCAGCGATACTGGTTTATTATATGTCTGTTTTCAAGATGCCACAGTGGGTACTCGATGAAATTGATAAAATTAGGCGCAATTTCCTATGGTATGGTGTTCAGCATGATAGGAAAAAAATTAATCTGGCAAATTGGCCACTGGTGTGCACGCCTAAAAACAAGGGAGGGCTGGGTGTGATAGATTTAAAAGCCCTCAATCTCGCACTACTGACCAAGTGGCAGTGGCAGTGGCAGTGGCAGAGAATTCAATCTCTAATATAAATGAGAGCGTGACTCTCGTTGTTTCTCAAAATGTAAGGAACAATCTATGGCATATATATACTTTAAGCCATAGTGAACAAATTATTGGTGCTATATAAATTTGAATTGTAATTAATCTTGCACCTTTATACAAGAGCACGTGAGATCACCTGTTGAGAAAAAAAATAAAATTCGTTCGATTGTAAGTTAATAGGTTGATTTAAAAAGTGCTAGATGTGCTCGCAAAGGTACTTGATATATGTTATTATATATGTAAGGAAGGTACGTGCATTTATTGACAAATTAACATGGTGAAACATGAGAATGAAGATAGATGCCTAGCTAGCGAATTTCTATCTACAATTAATCTAAGGACAAAAACATTTACTTGCCGCCTATAAATAAGGACATAAAGGTTTTAATATTTGAATCATTAATCAACAAACCCATAACCAAGAGAATAATTGTACTTGCTAAATGGCTGTCAATAGGGGCTTCTTCTTTGTGACCTTCTTTCTTACAACATCACTTTTCTCTCAGGCAGCAAATGCAGATGCTGACTCTTTTACATACCCTGAAACCCACCCCTTCATGCAGGCCTGTCATTCGAGTACTACAAGTCAACCTGCCAGCAAGTTGAGTCGATCGCGAGCAATTACATCAAAAACGCGATCAAGACTAACATCGGCCTTGCTGCCGCCCTTCTCCGCATCCACTTCCACGATTGCTTTGTGCAGGTGTGAATACATGATTTGCATGTATAATGCAAACATGTATAATATAACATAGGTTTTCCAAAAAAGAAAAATATGGAAGTGCAGACTATATGTTTTACTTTTTTGAATAAATTGTGATCAGTTCTATTTCAAAGTTAGTTTATGTGTCAATATTTTGAGTAAAACCATTTGAATCATGCTCGGTAATGAACAATCTTGCTCTGGTATTATGCAGGGATGTGATGCTTCAGTCTTGCTTGATGGCTCTGCCAGTGGGCCAGGTGAGCAGCAGGCACCGCCTAACCTGTCACTGAGACCTGCAGCCTTTAAGGCCATCAACGAAATCCGAGCTCTCATCGACAAGGCTTGCGGACGTGTCGTCTCATGTGCCGATGTAGTCGCTCTTGCAGCTCGTGACTCGGTTGTGTTGGTATCTCTCTCTCTATCTCAGTATATATGTTGGAAACTTGGAATATCTTCCACTAAATTTGATAATTGAAATTAAGCTATAATATAAATATATTAATGCATTGACTCGGTCAAATGCATATAATAACATTCAACATGAAAGTTATAAACCTTTGTTGTTATATAATGGCTAACAATATATGAATAAAACAGAGTTTTGAACGTACTTGCGTAAAAATATCATAATATCTGAAAATACCAAACAAGTTAAATCTATATATTCATAGAACCTTTTTCTTAGTTCGTCTGAATGTGATCAAATATGCATTAATTCAGTTCTGATTTGGAACTCCATGATCGTTGGCTCACGGTAAAGACAACAATTTGGAAAATACGCTTATAAAATTTAAAATTTATTATAGATTATAATTCAGATAATTGTACATTTATCAATGCCTCAGAAGTATTAAATTATATGAAACTGTTACTAATCAAATAATAAGACTAGTGATCAATTGCTTGCAGTCCCGTGGTCCCACTTACAAGGTCCCACTTGGAAGACGTGACGGCCTAAACTTTGCTAGCCAACAAACCACCTTGGCCAGTTTACTGGCCCCGACCTCTGGTGTCAGCGTACTGTTATCGGTTCTGCCCAAACAAACCTGCCCGAAAAGCGACACCTTCAACACCACGGCCCAAGACGTCCGTTCACCCAATACGTTTGACAACAAGTACTATGTGGATTTAGTGAACCAGGAGGGACTATTCACTTCAGACCAGGATCTGTACACCGACTCGAGGACCAAGTCAATTGTGAACGACTTTTATAAGAGCGAAGATTTGTTCTTCCAGAAGTTCGTGTACTCGATAGTCAAGATGGGTCAGATAGATATCTTGTCAGGCAACAATGGGGAGATTCGCGTGAACTGCTCTGCCAGAAATCCGTCACACATTGAAATCCTACAATCGGTGATCGATGGTGAGGGCGACAATCAGGTCATCTAAACCGGCTTTCTTTCCTAAAAGTCCCTTTGAAGTTTTTAATTTCTAGGACTTTTGGGTGTCCGTTGAGTGTTTCTTGCTTTATAAACGTTGTATTGTCCTCAGACTGTTGTCAATTCTGTAATGAAAATAAATTAGTGGGTGTTTTAGTGATGTCGCTTGTTCATTTAGCTTTGTAAATTATGACTGGCGTGCACTGAAACTAGACAAACTGTCTCTGATCAAGCTTCCCATTGTTAATTTATTGTTGGCAATACTACTGATCATTTTTGTTTTTTGTTTATTTTGAGAAAACAATAAGGGTCGTGCCCTCATTTAAATTAACTATAATCGGTTACATAGTTTGTAGGTTTCCATCGTTAATTTACTGATCATGATGAACTCATTTAGAAAAAAGAACTAATGATTAATAATCACGATGCTAAGATCTGAGAAAAGAAATTTTCGGCAATACTACTGATTTTTACAAGGCCACAGGCCCATGACAACAGATGAGTTTCCTTCGCTACTAAGGCCCAACTCCATTTTTTTTTTTTTTTTTTTCTATTAGAACTCCATTTGAAGATGCAATCTAGAACTCATTTGAGAAGCGTCTTTGAAAACAAAAACATAATCCATCAGATAAGGATATGATTGTTTGTATCTAACTCTTTATTTTATATTTTATTTTCCATCAGACAAACAGTGTGTTATATAACTCATTTTTCCCCACACGGCCCCACAAATGCAGAAGAGAACTCAGGTTTGAAGATAAGTACCACGATAACGGAAGTCGAGATGAAACCTAAAACGCGACATGAACCGAGGGATTTGAAGAACGGCCAAGGTCAGCTAGATATGTGTGTGTCCCTTGCGAAAAAAAATAAAATAAAAACGGCATCCATAGCTTATCAATTCCTTAAAAAAAAGATCCATAGAGACTAGAAAAGTTCTAAAAGCCACGGATTGGAAAAACAATTGTGAAAGGGCTTAGGAAGCTCCGCTGCCTCCTAGGGAACTCCGCACAGAGAGAAAACGAAGACAAGCTGCAGGTTTGAGAGTCAACCGGTTTCTCCGCACCTCTCCACTCTGCCCCTCTATCCATCCCTCTATGTCTGCTCGTTCAACTTGCTGCGTTTCAACTGAGAGGATAGACTCGTTCAAGAATTTCGCCGCTTGTTGTATTTTTCGTTCGTCTCGAGTTTCCGAGTTCGACTGAGGGTTTGTGAATTCATTCTGCTTGTAGCATCTACTATATATATATATATGAATAAGGAATGTATTTTGGTTGTTGACGATGGCGAGAACGCAACGGGTTGTTTTCTTTCTTCTTCCCTCTCTCTCAATGGTGACTGTCCTGGTCCGGTTGATTTAGTTTCCAGTTCCGGTTTGATTCAGTGCCATCTCGGTTGGGTGATGACTGTCCTGGTTCGGTTTGATTCAGTGCCCTCTTCTTTCCTCTTCTCGAGTGGTGACTATCCCAATCTAGTTTGATTCAGTGCCTCTCAGCTGTAAACTCCTCTATGTCGGCATATTCCGCGGGATATGCAACTCAAAAAACTTACTGCTGTGTCTACATTTCTCAGAGAAGAAAATCGGAAGGCCCACCTACTTGTTATTCGGACGCAAATAGATCAATTCGCATTCTCTAACTTCAGTTATCTTTTAATTTCTGACATAGCAAATTAGATGATTGTACAAATAGCAAAATATATAGGTTTTAATACTTCTTAATTTTAAAAAAAAAAAATATATGTAATAGCTACTTTGTAAATCATTGAATCAATGCAATCGCCTACTGACTTTAAACCGAAAAAAAAAAAAACAATTGTTGCCATGCCCCAAAAGGGCCGAAACCAATGGATCGAATGTGTCGGTCTTTTGATTTGTGAAAGACGCTACAATTAAAGTATTCAAGAAGACGCCGCCTAACAAAAAAGTTCAAAGATTCTTCGGAATTGAGAAAAGAAAAACAATTTATTTCAATGAATTCACCTTTTAAAAAGTAGAAGTATTATCCTTTTCTGACGATGAAATAATATTTTCTTTTCTTACTTAAGTTGTAGCAACTCTCTTTAGAGTTTACACACAAATTTCACTAATATTGGAAATTTACATTTCTGTATATTATTTTTTTAGAACGTACGGAGTCAGGTGTGGCGAATTTTTAAAATAAGAGGTATATAACTAATTTTTGTTGTCAAACGCATATTTTTGTAATTATTTTCAAATAAATCATAATAAATATAGACATGATTTTGTAATTATTTTTCTAACAAGAGGCAGCATGTACCGAATTCGTATCCTCTGAGATATCTCAAACTTTGCGTGATTTTATGAAAAATCCTAACTGTTTAAAGACGTTCTGCGCGAATCTCTAAGCACACAAAATACTGACCTCTACATCACCTCCGAATAGGCACCGGACACGTCGGTCACGCAAAATATGAGATATCTCAAAGGATACACACTCGCATGTACCTTGCCTGTCATAGGAGTCTGCAATCGAACAGTAATGAGAAGCTGGACCAATACACCTCATGCCTATATATAATGCCCGACGCTCAGTTTTAATTATTCTTGTTAATATGTAACGAACAAATTGGATATAAACTCAATCGGTACATGTAGGGACAGAGCCAGACCTTTGATTTATGGAGGTCAATTATACAAAAAAATTATACTGTAAATGAAATCAATTTTACAATATTCGTAATATTTTGATCTAAACTATACATAAAATCACATATATATACATAAATTTTGAAAATAAATGAGACTCAGTTGACCTCCATTTGGTGTTATTGCCTCCGCCCCTGGGTACATGCATAGGTAGAGTGAAGAATGAATGAGGTCAATTGATCTATATATTTTTTTTTAAATGTATTTAAGTATGTTTTTATATATAATTTAAAGTAAAAAGTCATGATAATAAAAAAACTAATTTTTAATTTCTAGAGGAAAATTTTACATGATTGACTTTCATATGTGTTTGACTCTCATGGTTTGAAAGTCTGACTCCATCTCTGAGTACCTAACTGTATATGATATGAATTTTTGTTGTAGTGTATTTATGTATAAGTATTTTCAATCTGTGTAGTGGTGGATATAAATAGAAGGGACGTGGTCAATTGGTCTCATTATTCTTAAAGTTTTGTATTTATTTTTTTATTTTCTATACATTTTGGAGTAAAATGTTATAGAACTGTAAAAATTGATATTTATTATCAACAATTTTTTGTAATATAATTGATCTCTAATATATATTTCGCCAATTTAGAAGTCTATCTCTGACTCTGAACCCATGGGACTATAATAATATAGAATTTGTAGAACTCTAATTTTCATTTAGTACGCTCTGTATAATTACTCTAATGAAAGATTTAATTTTGATACTGAAGTTTTTCTCAAAAAAAAAAAAAAAAATTAGTACTGAAGTCCGACTGATACAAACAGTACTTCTACAAACTCAAAATTTACATTGTCCCCATTTATAGCTATCTGAGACTGAAATTTTTATATATACTATTTAAAAAAAAATGAATCAAATAACCACAATTTGGTCAGAATTTTATTTTTAATAAGGCCGCAACGTGAAATTGCAGATAAAAATTGAGTGTCCGCAACTTCACGTTGATGACACATTTTATGGTCCAATGTAATAATTTTCTTGATCAATTAGCTTGATAATCAAAATTTTGAGAATAAAAAAAATGAAATGTGTACTCAACCTAAAGTGTGGAAATATCCAACTCTTTTCCATAATTAATCATGATTATTTGATTTAATTTTTTTCAAATGGTAAATATAATAATTGCGGGGTCTGAGGTAATAAATCCACCGGGTCAAAGTCGTATGTCCTAAAATCTCGCTTTCTAGAACGTCAAGATTAATGACAAATTCAAGAAAACTAAAGGGTATAAATAAGATTGACTGACTATATTGGTCCACGTGGAGCAGTTCATATCCGTTGATGTAAAGTGTAAACATATTGAACTCCGTGTACCGATTAATGCTGATGTTAATATTGCGTCAACAACAAAAAAATTAATAATGAATTAATTACTAAACAGTTTGTATTTCTAATTTCTAATTTCCAAATATAAATATTATATTTTAATTATATATCTGTATTGATTTTCCATCTGATACAAGGTACATTGAATCGATGCGCCACAAAGGATCCAACATAATCACGTGCCCAGAGATATATCGATAATGATGCACGAACATTAAACGACCACAAAATATGCACTTGTAACATGTTATCCTCTCACCGTAAATATTCGAAATGACACGTGTGATGGGGTTTTATCGGGTGATGATATTGACACAATAATTTCAGGGTTTTTTACATACAGACAAATTTGTTCTTATCTAAAATTCTCTCTAGATCATATATTTTTTGAGATAGTGTTTTTTTTATATTAAAGATCACTGATTATTTATTTTTTATTTCCATAACTAAATATCTAGTAAAAATTTTATCATTTTTCAAATTTGAAAAGTATAAGCAATCATTTTTTGTAGCAAAAAAAAGCATAGAGAAAAACAAACTTTCTTTTTAGTGACATTAGTCGAATTTATATCACTAAATACTTCATTTCATGCATTGCAATTTGTTTTGTTTTTCTCACTTTTATTGAAATGATTACTTAAAAATTTACATTATCGAGTTTCGAAAAAAGAGTACAAATTGCATTCATATATATTATCATAATTCAATAAAAAAATACTAGAAATTCTATTAATTGAAAATAAACTTCGCACTGACACAAAAAATATAACAGAGTAATCTTTTATATCTATAAAGAATGAATTTTTTAATTTATTATTTTCTATTCTTTGAAATTAAAATGTTTTAGAGGTAAGTTTAAGTTATGAAAATAAATAGCATATAGCCATTAATATGAATTAATAAAAATATATTTATCTAATTGGTTAACCATCCCTACACAATTTGCCCCTTCTTTACTATCTATTTTCACAATTTCTTACATTAATTATTGTTTATCTTTATTTGCTTGCGTGTTTAGTTCATCAAAATAAATATGTATTTCAATGTGATTTTTTTATTTTTATAGAAATTAATCTAAATCTTTTTTTTATCCGATTTAGAAAGCAAGAGCATTAATGAAAAGGCAAAATTCATATTAAAGTAAAGAGTTCAATTTCTTTTCAGATTCTCATTATATTTATTATGCAAGCTAGTCCCTTGACTTTTATTTTGTTTATATTTATTATTATTTTTCTGTTAATGCGTGATAAAAGACTCCCATGAGTGAAATCAAGTTCACTTAAATTGTTCATTGCCTTGCCAGATTATGCTTATGTTCCTTTTTACATACATGTCTTATATCAGTTTATACATTTATCAGAATATCCAGTTTTTAAGGCATGCAATCCAATGACATTGAGAATACTGACGCATTAAAATATGTTCATAATAATGGGTTTTACTAATAATAGTAGTAATATGATGTCAGATAAATTTAGTGTTAATTTGAATTAAATTTTTTGCTATTGTTAATACCAATTTAATAGGTGAGTATAATATTACTTTGGAATATTGTGACCATAATATTTAACTTTTTATCTATTAAATTTGAATTCAACATTTTATTGAATATGAATTATAATCAATTAATAGTATTGAACACGTTGGTGAATTAACTAAACTCAACAAGGGCACAAGAGTAATTCCCTACTATTTTTATATATAATTAACATTCATTTTTACTATTTCAATTGTTGAGTACAGTCTCTATTCAGTCACTATTCTACCTAACTGCAGTGCTGATTACTTTACAGCTAGGGAAGACAAGTGGCAATTTAATAAAGATAAGGTGACCTTTTTCAAACAAAAAATATCCAACGTTCATTTGATTTGTCTGGTATGTATAATTAAACTCAGTCACTCAAATCTACTTTTATTTATTTTTTTTGCTTTTACTTTTCAGTTTGTTTTAATTGAAAGCTGGCTGCTGAAAAAGATGGATCTTGACTTAAAAAACAATACCAAAATATGTCCCTCTGATTGCTCCTTAATTGCAATTAATCAAACCATGCCTTTTTTCCGGAGAGCTGTAACCGTTTACTTTTATTAGGGAAAATGTTATGTAATGAAATGGTTTTTTTTTTTTTTTTTTTGTAGCTGCAGTCAATACAACACATGTCCGATAGGCCTAAATCCAACGGCAGGTACACAGATCGATGGCTGAGATTGGTACAATAGTACTAGTTAAAAATAATATAGAGAAATAGATATATTGCAAGAAAATTTTGATTCAGTAGAAAAAACGATCCATACTATGTGAGCTAGTTACAGATCTGTAATAATTAGAATTGTTTGTTTAAAAATCAATCAAAAGATCGGAAAATCTTTCAAATCACATAAGCCAGAAAAAATCCTAGATATCTATAGATAGTGACGGTACCGCATGGGGACTGCCTTGACTCTATCAAGTGAGCTAGAGGTATCAAAATCATCTAAATAAAAATAATATAGAAAGAGATATATTGCAAAAAAATTTTGATCCAATAGAAGAACTGATCCATATTATTTTTAACTAATTTATTTATATAAATTTGTTAAAATAATATAGACAGAAATACATTGCAAGAAAATTTCGATCCAGTAGAAGAACCGATCTAAACAAAAATAGTATATCAAGATTTTGATTGATAGAAAAATCGGTTAAATGCGTTAAATTACATTGTTGCATCTCGCATTTTGCTTGTTAAAGTTTTTTTTTTTTTCTTTTACTTCTTTGTAGAAGAATAAATTTTCCTTACAAGTCAAAAAGAGAGACAGTGCTCTATGGTTGAAAAAAGCGGAGCTTAAGAACCAAGTTGGCGTTAATTAAAATAAATCATTTGAAAAAGAAAAAAGAGGTTGTAGGTTTTAAAATTGAAATTTTTTACTTTTATTTTATCTCAAAAAATATTATTGAAAAGGCCATTTCAAATTGAGCTGACGAGGATCTTTAATCAATGTTAGATATTTTTTTTTAGATTCTTGGTAGTGACTATCAAAGGGTAATCAATGTTAGATAATTAGAGAAGAATAAAGGAGAGGAATAAGCATGAAAATCAGAAAAGATGGAAGATCACCTAACGCAACTAATTCCTTTTATGCGAATGTGATAAGGCTGCTGAATGTAAATTTTTTGTTAGACGATAAAAGGTCAAACATTAAAAATATGAATATTATTATAGAGTTCGACTAGTATAACATTGGTGTCATATAATATTAACTTTAAAAATGATTGAATAGACTTCAAACAATTAATCCAAACCTTTCAAATCAATTTACTTTATGAGTGATGCATTTACATGTAATTTTTTATATTTTCAAGTTATTTTAATATCAAATCAAGCAATAAAAATATGAAAAATGAATGTATTAAAATTAACT
Organism: Carex pumila; assembly: GCA_033356055.1. Taxonomy (NCBI): domain Eukaryota; kingdom Viridiplantae; phylum Streptophyta; class Magnoliopsida; order Poales; family Cyperaceae; genus Carex; species Carex pumila. The sequence goes on from JARJHM010000845.1 coordinate 39,150, forward strand.
TAAAAACTCACTCATTCGATCGCTTGACTTGATACTAAATAAATTCAAAATTTTATACATTTACATGTAAACGCATAACTAATAAAGTAGATTAGTTTGAATGGTTTGAATTCATCATTTGAAGTCGATTTGATAAATTTTGAAATTAGTGTTATGTAGGCTTAAATAACACTGATGTTATAGTAGCCATACTCATTATCATAACCTCACTTATTATTTTTATCAAACGTATATTTTTGCCAAAAAAAAAAAAAATTGAAATGAAGCATAGTAAATGTAGGCATGATTTTGTGATTTCCTTTTTTTTTTCTTAACATGAGGCGCACAGGAAATAAATCTACTCACCCGATACGATCGTACGAGGTCAGTATTCACGCAACAAGAACGAATTCGTATCCTCTGAGATATCTCAAACTCTGCGTGACTTTATGAAAAATCCCAACCGTTTAAATACGTTCTGCACAACTCTCAAAGCACACATAATACTGACCCCTACATCACCCCCGAATAGGCACCAGACACGTCAATCACACAAAAGTTGAGATATCTCAGAGGATACGCACTCAACAAGAATTGGGGATCGGATGCGGGCGAAATTCCCACCAATGGCTGAGATACGAAATCGCAGAATCCTGCTTTTCCAAATCCACCCATCTATTCTTTTAAATGCACAAATCTCAAAATATGTTGTTTTATATGCACAAATTGCTATGATACTGTAGAATTTATAAAACTCTAATTTGCATTTAATACGCTGTATGCAATCACTCTATTCATCTATTGTAAGACTTGATTTTAGACTACAGCTTGTCCAAAACTGTACTGCTACTACAAACTCAAAATTTACATTATCCACACTTGTTACGGTCGGAGGGCAATAAATGAACCGTGTCAAAATCATTGCCCTAAAGTATTGCTTTTTTATAAAGCAAGATTGAAAAATTCGAGAAACTTTATTCAAAGTAGAAATAAGATTGACCGACTAAATATGTCCACGTGTAGCAATTCATATTTTTTAGAAAATAAACATGTTGAATTCTGTGTAACGACTTAATGCTTCTGACATGTCTATTAGACTATTACCACTCATAGTTAATGCTAATGCTCATGTTGCTATTACGTCAACAAGAATATAAATAATGAATTGATTATAAACATTATGTATTTTAATTTCGAAAAGTAAATATTACAATAAATCATTTATCTTGATTGATATTCAACTGTTACAAGGTAAACTGAAGTTGATGTGCCACAAAGGATCCAATATAACCACGTGGTGTCCAGACATGTACCTATGTATAAAGAATGCATGAACATTGGAAGACTACAGATATGCACATGTTATACTGTATACATAACTATATAAAATGGTAACCCAATTGTAGAACTGCCTTTTTCAGTGGCTGTGGGGAGCACTAGCCTATCAGCCTAATCGTGTTGTACCTAATTTTAATTAAATAAAATAAAGAAGGGACGTACGTGAAAAAGAAAAAGAAAAAAAATAATCTGAAGTTGGTATAGATTCTGGTTTTCTGGATAAGTTTTCCGTGTTTTCCAATTATTGTTAAATTGTTGTATCTAGTTTGGTTTCAAAAATAAGTTGCATTTTTTTTTCCTTAATGGCGTAGAATAATTACGGCGTAATAAGTTTTTTAGCAGTTAGCCACTTAGTGAAACAAATTAAAAGAATTTGATAATCCCTCTTTTCTTAATTTGGTACAATTATGCATAACCGATTGTTCAAAAGGAATAATTATAAAAATTTACTGTGTCTAGTGTTTTTACTTTTTAACCTTGATGCTATATCAATCAGTAACTATTAAGATTTCCAGTAATCTTTTATATTAATGTTTTAATTGCATCAACATAGGTCCTCCTTAATTGTGAAATTTGTTATGTTTCTCAATTATAAGCATTTTGTACATAGTTTATTAGAACCATCCGGTTATTATTATTATTATTATCAATAAATTAATGATAGACCAATAACTCAATAATGATGGTGATTCACTGATTATATATAATGAAGATCATGATTAAAGTAATTAGGACATAAATAACTCCACTAACTAAGATGCTATACAATATTAATTACTTTATAGTTAGGGAAGGTAATAAGTGGAGTAAGGCTTGGGTGCTATGGATAGCATAGAGGGTCACTGTACTACGGCTCAATATTTAAGTTTTCAAAATTCAAACGGTCGATCCGAACCGTTCATCTTGTTCTCCATATTGTTATGTGTTTGGAGACCAAATTTTACATTTTTTTGGATAGATAGAAAATCAAATATCTTAATGGTGCAGAATTTTTTAGATCAAGTGATTTTCTATCTAGTTAAAAAAATAGTAAAAAATTTTCAAAAAATATAAAATTTGGTCTCCAAACACATATCAATATGGAGAACAAGATGAACGGTTTAGATCGACCGTTTAGATTTTGAAAACTCAAATATTAAGCCGTAGCACGATGACTCTCTATGCTGTCCATAGCACCCAAGCCTTACTCTAATAAGTGGCAATCTAATGGGTAATAAGTAGCTTTTTGTGCACGAATCTCGAAATAAATGAAGGGATGGATTTGAAATAACAGGGTCACGTGATTCATGAAGAATCACAGCAGATTTATTTCCAATCTAATGATGCTATTCAGATGTATAATTAAAACTCAGATCTACTTTTCTGTTTTTCCGTTTCTTTTTCAGTTTATTTTAATTAAAAGCTGGTTGCTGAAAAAGATGGATCTTGACTTCAAAAACAACTACAAAATATATCACCTCGGAGTACTGCTCCTCAATTGCAATCATTCAAACCCTGCCATTTTTTTCCGGAAAACTGTAACCGTTTATTTTTGTTAGAGATTATGTAATGTGAAATGGTTTTTTTTTTTGCGGTTGCAGTCAATGACACATGTTCGATAGGAATATGTCCGACGACAGGTACAAAGATGACTGAGATTGGTACAATAGCATTAGTCAATTCATGTATCAGAATAGTTTATAATATGTGGTTACTGGTTACATATGGCTTAGGGCTGTAAATGAGTTGAGTTTGAGCGAGTTATCTCTAATTCAAATTCGTCTCGTTTAATAAATAAGCGAGTCACCTCTACTTGAGATAATAATAACGATTTGTAGAACTAACTCGAACTCAGCTCATTATCAACTCGAGTTGGCTCACAACTCGTTTGTAACTCGTTTAACAAGTGATAGTATTACAGTATAAGTTCAAATATATTTTACACGAATCTCAAAGCACAAATAACAGCCTAGATTCTAGAGATTCGGATTTGATTATTTTGAAATTTATTATAACTAATACTATGTAACTTTATGTAACTCGAGTTATAAATGAGCGAGTTGGAGTCAACTTGAACTCAGTTCATTTATTAAACGAGTTGGCCAACTTGAGTTGTAAATGAGCCAAGTTAAACGAGCTGTAAATGAGCAAGTTACGAGTTTAAGTATTTTTGTACAGCCCTACTATGGCTAATCTGATCAATGGTTGAGATTTAATATGACTTTGGATATTACTATATTACTGATTAATTTAATGCTGTAGCAGGTACTGATTGAATCTGGCAACCATTCGAACAATTCGAAAGCTGATTGTTACTTTTTAAAATTGCTATAGTGTGATATAAATTGGAAGTTGTTAGTAGTAGAATCAATCAGTTTTTGTGGTGTCAATTAAGAATAAAATTTACATTTTTTTTTTGAATGAAGTCCAAAGTTTGTATATATATATTTTTTTTAAAAATTAGTGGGATCAATTGACTCCACTAAACTGCATGTGACTCCATTACTGAATGCGGTAAAATTGTAACGCTATGCTGGTTAGGAAAGAACATTATTATATCTAACATTTTGCTCAATAAGTATTGATTTTTTTTTAAGAGTTAGTAATCAAGCCATTTAACTATTTAATATTCATAAATAACATCTTTGAGTTTTAAGAGTGGGGTTAAAATGCACCCTCCTTTTTGTGCTCCAAACGTGCACCCTCCTCTCGTTTCTTCATTTTTGAAATTCAAATAGTTGATTTGAATTTACCAACGTGTTCTACATATTAAAATGTGCTTGGAGACCAAATTTTACATTTTTTGGAAATTTTTTACTATTTTTTCAGAATTTTTGAAAATCATCACTGTGCTGAATTTTTTATTATTGTTAAGTTTAATAAAAAATTCTGAAAAAATAGTAAAAAATTTCCAAAAAATGTAAAATTTGGTCTCCAGGCACATTTTAATATGTAGAACACGTTGGTAGATTCAAATCAACTATTTGAACTTTAAAAATGAAGAAACGAGAGAAGGGTGCATGTTTGGAGCACAAAAAAAAGGGTGCATTTTAACCCCACTCGAGTTTTAAATATGTGACCTTTCACACAGACAATTATTGTATTTCATGTACATTAGTACAAGTTTTTCTTATTTACTTTTTTGAAGAGGAGTAAACATTCTTTGCATGTCAAAAGGAGGCACAATGCTCTATAGTTGAATAAGCATGAAATTTCCCCTAAAAAATAAAATAAGCATGAAAATGATTCAAAAGGTCAGAATTTTTTAATTACTCTAAAAAATAAAATAAGCATGAAAATGATCCAACCGACAATACAAAATCAAACATAAAATACTCCACTTGAGAGGGTTGAAACACAAACAGATTCACTAGGGGTATTGAATTCTGTATACCGAGTCAATGCTGCTAATACCATCTATTATCACTATAAATTGATGCTGATATTGCTATTATATCAACAAAATAATAAAATATGATTCAATTATAATGACTAAACAGTAGATATTTCAAAATTTTCAAGATTACTATTCATTTTAATTTGCATCTCTGTTTCATGACTTTTATCAGCTACAAACAAAAGTACACTAACAAAGGATCCAAACATAGTCACGTGGTAGACATGTAACGATTCACGAACAAGTTCAAAATATGTAATCTTCAGAAATAAAAATGACAATCCATGTTATCCATAGTTATTAAAGAAACGACAAGAGGGGAATTGGGGGCCACACGATTTTCTTTATTTAAATTTTAAAACTGCCTTTTTCGATGGTTATGGGGCGCATGTGCCTGCAACCATTTTCCAATTTCCAATACCTTATTTTCGAAAACAAAATAAGAAAAAGGAAGTCGTTAAACTAAACTCTTAGGTTAATTCATGTACGTTGATGTTTCAATATTATTGAAACGGGCAAATCTTGACTTCATTTACAACACAAAAAAGGAAGGGTCGTTCCTGAAAAAAAAATAATGTAATTTTTTTTTTATTTGAGTAGAAGGTTTCTAAAGTTTACTAATGTTTTAAAAAAAATAAACTTTAAAATCTATCAAATTGTCTTCAATTGACGAATTCTAACCGTTAAAACTCATTGAACTTACGAGTGATGCCTCAATATTTTCAACTGTCAAATCAATTCAGCATAAAGTCAAACGTTCAAAATTAGAAGGTTTTTAAATGAATTAAATGTATTTATTTTTTGAAAGTTTTTTTACCAATTGATTCTATACAAAATGAATTTCAAAATTTGAAACATTCACATGTAGATGCATCACTCGTGAGATAGATGAGTTTCAACAGTTAAGATTCTTCGTTTGAAACAAATTCAATAAATTTTAAAGTTGAGTCCAATAAAGACTTCAAGAATGTAAGAACAGCTAAGCTCTACACTTTTTATTTTGAATTGTTTTACCATATGCTACATGTACTCTCAAAATGGACGTGTCACAAAGAATCCAATACAATCACGTGCACAGATAACCATGCATGAGCTAGATTACTAGAATCTGTGGAAAAATTGTGTTGCTTTTAACCCTTTTCCGAAAAATAGAGAATATATGTTATCCATAAAAATTAAAATAAATGAACGTTTTTGGATGGTTCCGCGGCGGGATATCCTCATATCCATATCCCAGCAGGTATATGAGGAAGTATATTCGCATCGAATTAAAATTAATTCGTGTTTCTTTAAAAATACAGAGGCTCCGTTTTAAGATTCATATCAGATTGTAATGAATGATTTAGATCTCATTCTATCCAATGGATTCGTTCCTGAAAAAAGAAAAGAAAAAGAGAATGTAGTATTTATTTTAAATTTGTTATAAAATAAATGTGAACAAGCATAAAGAAAAATAAGCAAAATAGAGATGAAAAATATGACAATCTCTTTATTCATACATTTCTCATGTGTGTACAATACAAAATTATAATGCCTCTATTTATAGGTTATAAATTGTAAATAAAAATCAAACAAATAATAAATAGAGAAATGAATTCGAATAGTAGTGAACAACAATATGCATGTAGTGAAAAAATAAATTAAGAATTAATATGAGAGTTACAATATAAATGACATCCACACATTTATTATTTATTCATAACAAAATTTATATAATTGAATTGTTTTACCGTCTACTACAGGTACACTAAAGTGAAAGGGCCACAAAAAGTCCAATATAGTCACGTGCCAGACAAGGATGCACGAACGAGGTTACAATTACAAGAGGAAATATTGTTATCCATAAAATTTAAATAAATGAAAATAATTGGGACCACAGATTTCTTTATTCAAACTTGAGGACTGCCTTTATCTTTTTGTCAGAGGATGCGTGGCGCATCCACTCCCAGTGGAACCCGTATCCTTTCAGGTATTATACTGTTATTGTAGAGGATCGCTTACTTTTACGGTTTGAGATTAAATCTCAACTGACTTGGAATTCGGGTCACTGTAGGGAGCTCTATTTTTGAGCTTTGAGATTCGTGCCAAGTTAAAAAGTATGGTTCAGATCTAGTAATTGTAAAAGATTCTCTTATCAGGTATTGGAGAGGATGTGAATTCCTCCCAGTGTACTTGCCTTTATTCTTAAAAAAGTTATAATGTATTTCAATTTTATGTAATGTCCTTAATATTTTAAAATTAATATTTAATTAAATATTAAAATAAAAAAGTTATTCTTTAATTAACAAATGTTTTACGTTAAGTCTGTTATCATACAATTTAAATCTTGTGACGATAAAATTTAATAATTCTAAATTGAATTAACTTGACAGATCGCTGATGTAATATTCAAATTATATATATGGTATAATTTGAATTTTTAAATTTAAACAATATCTTTTGAAATACCTTGATGTATGATATAAGTCTGACGTACGCTAAAATTAATCTTTAAATATAAAACAAAAGGTTGTCGTAACCTAAATGCTGAGGACTGAGGACATATATGCAAACGACTTTCCCCGCTTTAGTTACAAAACGGTTATTATTTAAATTAAACCAAATTAAAATGGAAAATAAATTCAAGTTAACCATTAAACAAAGATAATTCAAATGAAAAATTATCTTCAAATTGCTTCGTTGAATGCAAAAGGGAATTCCCTTGATTAAAAAAAAATACAATTGCTCCTTGAGCTTCTTGGTAGATATTTTCTTGATGAAAGTTTAACCTCCATAATTGTTCCAAAATTATCTCACGATTGTATTGGACCTTGACGTCAATATCTATGAGGTATAAGGTCATTTTGCAAATTTCCATTCTTTTTTCCATTTTTCTTTTTGGTTGCCTGACTTGCCTCTTACGGTCTTACCTACTAGACAGGCGACAGCTGCCCCTCTCATCTTACCACGTGGCAACGCTAAACAAAGTTCATTCATAATTAACTCTATGCCATATATACTGTTTATTTGAGAATTAATGACAAAGATAGTGTTTTTTTGTGGAAGATTGCATAATCAAAATCTCAATAAAATGTTCTTTATTAATATATTAATGGTTAAATAGATCTTGAATATTTATTAAAAAAAATATAATATTCATTTGTTTCAGCTTGCGAAAACAAAAGAAATAAAAAAAATAAAAAGAATATGCCATTTTCCGATCCGTTGGCTCCTGTCCTGTCTGAGAACACACAATAAAAAAGAGGAAAACAAGAATTGAAAAAGTAAAATCTGAAATAAAGAAAAGAACAGTAACCATTTCAATTCAAAATTTTTAACGAGCGAGTTGAATGGCCAGTTTGATTTCAAGTTTCGTTGTTATTCTAATTGTAATTTTTTGTCTGTTTGTAAAGTAATTGGACATTTTTATAAATTCAGTTTTTGATTTGATTGATAGATATTAAATTATATTGGAATGTTATAACGGAATAACATTTTTTTCAATATTTAAATTGTTAAAAAAAATATAATTTTGTTGAAATATAAACATATAAGATATCCGACATTACTGGTAATCCAATTTTGAATATGTTTTACACTAATTCCTCTCTCATCTCTTAAAAAAAATAGTTATTTGAACTCGTTCGCTAAAAAATTGAGAGCGGAATCGTCTATAAAAAAAGTTTATTGAAAATTTAGATCCAATTTACTTTCGTCAATCTAAAAACACAAAAATATTATAATATTACTAAAAATTACACCAGCTGAACCAGGAGAGAAAAAAAAACAGTCAATCATATAAAATTTTTATATGCTAAGAATGAAATCAATTTGCAGTATTCATGACAATTTATTCTTATTTATATAGAAAATTATATGTAAAAAGGAATTAAAAAAAATAAAAATAAATTGACCGTACTCATATACGCTTCATTCGCCTCTGAACTAAATTATTTATTTATTTATTTATTTTTGAAAAAAAAGCTAAAAACCCGTTTCATATTAATGAAACAAAGTTAAATTACAAAACATACGTCCCTAATAGTTGTGCCAAAACAAACATCTCAATCTTGCAGTAAGCATATACCTTAGATGTAGCATAAAGTCTCTGGTAGCCACAAGATTGCTGCTTCTTTAATCTTCTTGCTCCCATTACCTGTCCAATTTTCAACCAAAGATATAATAAGCAAAATAATGTTTTTGGACAACTTATGTGTAATTTGTCTAAATATATTTGCATTCCTATATTTCCAAATTGTTCAACAGAAGACACTGTAAACTAAGAGGAAGGCAATTCTACTGTAACACTCAGTGAGAGGGAAAATTGTAGTATATCCAACCAATTAAACATAAAATGTTGACTTTTGCCTAACCATAATAGTACTTGTTGTATTTTAGAGCATTAATTGCAAAATAGATGGTTAACTGTTTACAATAATAGTACTTGTATTTTAGGGCATTACAAAAATAGATGGTTAACTGTTTCAATCTCCTCATAGCACAATATACATTGTGGATCTCAACATACAAAGTCCGCTATAGTAAAGATTGTGAGACAGTACTCTGAACTGAATTATAGGTACTTGTATTTAGCTGTTCTGATTCCTAATGAATATTGGTGGTCACAGACCGTACTTAAAAAAAAATTCTATAAATTAATTCAATCTATTGAAACAATATGAAGTTCCATTTATCCAATAATGAAAGAAGTACGTCGGTAAGTACTTATCTTGTAGTTGCTATTTTTGTTTTCTTCTAATTAACTTCTAACCATATAAATTGATGATTCAAAAATCGATGCTGACAATGTTGTCTTGCACATGCCGGCCCCACCCGGGATGTGACAGAAAGACAAGGATTGTATTTCTATGTCCAATTTTAAACTCATTAATTTAGATCAGTTAACACAAAAATTACTAGTTCAAACTTCACATCAAGTTAGTGATCATTATTTTGAGAATTTTGCATTAGTCAATGTTGAGGTTTACACGATACTTGTAATTTACTCCCTCTTGTCATATATATCTTGAAAAATATGGTTACTAGTTTTTGAGATATGTAATATGTGGATGTGATTTTGCAGATTTGAAATTACAACATGTAATGTCGTATAAAATAAATATCTAACAATAACTCACAAATTTCTATAAAAATTATAACGTTATAGTTTCAATGTTCTTTACAGAAATATCTAACTATTATATTAACTTACAATTATATATGTATGGGTCTGTTTTGTCCTAATTCGATCGGGTATATATAATGTGATTACATATGACATTATTGTGGTACTTTGAACCAAAACCATTAAAACAAATCTAAATGTGATTGAGACATTCATTATCACAAAAAATGTCAACTAACCGTTTAGTGATGGAACCATAATGCTAAACAATCATTATAGGCACACCATGCGAATTCCTACACATTGGTAAAAAACTTACCATAAACAATAATTTCAATATAAAAACATCATTTGATAACTTTTTTATTAATATTATTGCAAAATATATTCTCATTTCACGAGTTTGATCGACAAACTATAATAATCAAAATTGTTAAATATTAAATTAGCTCTCTGATCCCTCACCAAAAAGGATATAGAGGAACAAAATCATGCTAATAAAAACAATAATCCCGTGCCTTCATATTTTGTAACTGTTGCATAATTGTCTTATAAGTAACAAATTTGTATATAATTTTTTTCATTATGCGCAATCGAATTATCATTTATGTCTCTCATTCGATTTCATAAGAGACTGTTAATAATATTCATTGCGAAAAATGCCCTCTTACAACTAATTTTTGAGCGAGATTACCCATTCCATTAAATTGCGAAAACTTCTCACCATTAAGCAAACAGGTATGTAACATTCAATCAACTTCATCTTAATCAAAATAGATAATCAATCAACTTCATCTTAATCAAACGCACAAAAGTCATTCCATTCATGTAGACATGATGACATGATCAATTATCGAACCAATTTTGACTGATTCAGAGATAAAGAGTGTTATGTAAATTGTGATGTGCTGGAAAGGTAAAAATCTACCATGTTGTGAAAATTCGAGAGCGCAATAACAGATTTTTCCGTGGTCCACTGGAGAGTTGGTAGACTAGATAAAGTTCTAAAAGGGTGAAATAAATTAATAGAAAACACTGGATATATAACACAACTATAGCAGCTGGCCACTAACCAAGTGTGAATATGATAACTAATATTGATCGGAATATGTAACTTTTTCAATGTTCCCATTGCCATCTGTTCCAGTACTTGACAAGGAAAGTGCGTGCATTTATTGACAAATTGACAAAGAGAAAAATCAAAATGAAATGACGAAGATGCCGGGAGCGTTCCCAGTCATAGACACGCGCGCGAAATAGACCTGTGTGCTGCCTATAAAATAAGGTCACAGGGTGTGTATCTTTCAATCTTACTAGGTAACAAAGGCCATAACAAAGAGAAGAATAGTCTTCTGCTCAATGGCTACCAATACTGGCTCCTTTGTTGTGACCTTATTACTTGCAACTTCACTTGCAGTAATTTCCTTCTCTCCGGCAGCAAATGCTGACACTTATGCATACCCACCACTTCAAACAGGCCTCTCCTTCAGTTACTACAAGTCGACTTGCCCGCAAGTCGAGTCGATCGTGAGTAACTACCTAGCAAGCACCTTCAAGAGTAACATCGGCCTCGCTGCTGGTCTTCTCCGCCTTCATTTCCACGATTGCTTTGTGCAGGTGTGCAAAATGAGTTGCATACTTTGTCTAGATTTTTTCTAAAAGAAAGGAAAAGAGAGAACATGTTTCACTATATTACACTTTTACATGTTATATCTGATTTATGATATGGAAATGGCGTACAGATAGTAACATTGCCGACAGTCAACTAATTTTAGTAATACCACTCCAAACAAAGATTCATTAATGATATATTTTGCCTGTTCCGGTATTGATTGATAATTTGATATGCAGGGATGTGATGCATCGGTCCTGCTTGACGGCTCTGCCAGTGGGCCCGGCGAGCAGGAGGCGCCGCCTAACCTGACATTGAGGCCTGCAGCTTTCAAGGCCATCAATGATATCCGAGCTCTCATCGACAAAGCTTGTGGCCGCGTTGTCTCCTGTGCCGATGTAGTTGCTCTTGCAGCTCGTGACTCTGTCACCTTGGTATATTTCTCTCTATCTCTTTCTCTGTGTGTATATATATAAAACAGAGTTCTGAATTCTGAAATCTGAACTTAGTTGAACAGAACTATTACAACTTAGAGTAGAACTAGGGTGTTCTTAAGTTCACTAAACTCTTTGGTGAACTCAAGTCTAAAATCCGTCAAATAGATTTCAAATGAGGAATCCAAATTATTGAAATCTGTCTATCTCACGAGTGAATGAGTCTATATGTAAAAATTTTAAACATTTGAATTAATTTAGTATAAAGTTAAGGGGTCAAAATTAGAAAGTTAATAAATTAATTTTAATACATTCATTTTTTGAACATATTTTGACCGTTTTTTGTACTCTATGCAAAATTAATTTTTTTTACACGTAGACGCATCACTCGTAAGTAGATGGATTTCAATAGTTCAGATTTATTATTTGAAGCCGATTTGACGAGTTTTAGACTTAAATTTGGTGAACTTAAGAACACCCTAGTTCTACTCTACAACTTAATCACTGATACTGCCAACCTATAGTTCATTACATATATTCAGTTCTTGGAACTTTAGTTCCACATGGATGTGGTCAAATGTGCATTCAAACACAGACACTGATTTGGGGCTCCCTGATAATTGATCGTTACATTTGTAAATCATGATACATGCACTAATTAAGAGCTAGGATTTGTTAAGCTCTCCTACTTTAGAAGTATTTTGTTCATAATTTTATATTACTTTGAAGATAAACTCTAGGATCGTTAATAATGATAGTGACAATAATTAAATTATGATGATGATGGTAATTAAGATTATGATTAAAGTGATGGGGACATTAAGAACCACCCCACTAACCAGAATACTATATTCTAATTACTTTACAGTTGAAGAAGGTAAGTGGCAATGTGATGATATATATATAGTTGTAGATTACCTTTTCTAACCAAAAAAGAAATCCAATATCAGCAGTCCTTATCCCATTATATTTAGTGTCACGTGTAAATCAATATTAAAAGAAGTAATAAGCTAGTCAAAAGTTAAGAATTAGATATATATGTTGAACAGCAAAACGGTCTGGAAATGATTCAGTAGTGCTAAATTAATTGAATCAACAAAATATAATTAAGCCTAATGATCAATTGCTTAATTATTACAGTCTGGCGGCCCCAACTACAAGGTCCCACTTGGCAGACGTGATGGCCTAACCTTCGCCACCCGGAATGCCACCGTGGCCGGTTTACCAGCCCCGAGCTCCAACGTAACTACACTATTGTCGGTTCTTAACCGCATCGGCCTTGATACAACAGACCTGGTTGCACTATCTGGCGGCCACACCATCGGCCTTTCTCACTGCACCTCATTCACCTCCCGGCTTTACCCAACCCAAGACTCCACCATGAACCAGTGGTTCGCAGGTCAGCTCAAATTAACCTGCCCGAAAAGCGACACTGTCAACACAACGGTCAACGACATCCGTACACCCAACACGTTTGACAACAAGTACTATGTCGATCTGTTGAACCGGCAAGGATTGTTCACTTCAGACCAGGATATGTACACCGACTCAAGGACCAAGCCAACAGTGACCAACTTTGCCCTGAACCAAGACTTGTTCTTCCAGAAGTTTGTGTACTCAATGGTAAAGATGGGGCAGTTGAGTGTCTTGACGGGCAGCAACGGGGAGATTCGTGCGAATTGCTCTGCCAAGAACCCGTCACGTATTGAGTTCTTACAGCCGGTGACCGACGGTGAGGGGGACAGTCAGGCATTCTAAACCGGCCTTCTTTCCTACAAGTCTTTGTGTAGTTTGTTTTATTTCTAATGAACTTGTGGATGTCATGTGAGTGTTGCTAGATTTGGAAACCCGGTAATGTTTACCTCTTTTAGAAGTAGGTAACATGCTAGTAACCTAGTATGCTACTTTTGTAACATTAATTAGGTTGTTTTCTCGTGCGTTTCTTCCACTTTTGTGATGTTTTTGTTTTTCTTTTCTTTTTGGTGTTGTCACTTTTGTAATGAAAATAAAATAGTGGGTGGTTGAGTGATGCCACCTATTCAACTAGCTTCGTAAATTATGACTGCCATGCCCTGCAACTAGACAAATTTCTGAGTGAGCTTTTGAATTGTTAATTTCTTTTTGGCTATATCCATGATTAATTAACTTACTATACAAAATTACAAGTGATTAAATAACTAAACTGTAAAGGGTGAATTATCACGATATTAATTTCTTTCTTTAAAAACATATACAATATATAACCTATCCCATTGTATTTGGAGACAGTAAAGTTATCACGATATTAATTATGATATGACTTATAAAATATTATTTAGACAAAAAAATGAGTTAGTGCCTATGGGCAAAAATTATTTAAATTTTGGAAACCATTTGGGTATGGTTATGCTACTCTGTGCCTTCGTTTATAGTTTATAATGTAATCAACAGCTCAACAAAATTTCTAGCTCTTTCAAGTTTTTTGAGTAAAAGTTGGATGTCAAGGTATTCAACTATTCAGTATTCACACTAAGAATTTTTTTTTTTAGTTTTAAACTTGCAACCTCCTACCATGGAGAGCATTATATTTGCTAAATTTTTAAGTTAGATGATTAATTGGTCATAAAAGTTGGAAACAATTAATTAATACTGAAAATTAGCCAGTACAAGGTCTACAAAAAGTTTAACAACATGGTCCCAGTTATTACACAAATTACATGGTCGTGGCACAAAACAAGGTATTGCCCAGGACTGAGCTACAAGTCCTTTTTGTTCAAATAAGACTAGCTGGAAAGGTTTTGCAACGTTGCAGCATTTACGATGCCAGGACCAGAGCTATGGGCAATGGGCCAAGCGAAATTGATCAAGATATATATATTATTGAGGAGAGTTCAAATATTTTTATTTTTTTGTGTTTTTATTATGTCTTTATTTTTAGACACTTAAATAATTTAAAATTTAAAATTTTAATGTTAAAATAAAACCGTTAGATGTGATCTATATTATTTTTTATATGTGATCATAAAAAACTATCACATTTTGATTTTGCTTTTATGTAAATTAATAAATTAAAAAAATAATGTCTAGAAATTATCCATATTTGTATACATTTTTACAAGCTCAAGATGACAACCAAAACAAAGTTGAAATGCCATAATTTTTTACACATTCATAGATAAAAATGATGTAGTTCATATCCAACGGTTTTATTTTGAATTTTAAGATTTAATTTTTGAGTTATTAAAGTTCTTAAAAATAGAGACAAGATGGAGACACAAAAAATGGAGACATTTGAACCCTCCTCTATATTATTTCTGTGAACAATGTAGCATTATTGCATTTTCTTTTTCTATAGGAAACATAATCAATATAAGTTTGGCAAAATTTATCAAAGATTTCATGTTCTCATCCGATTGATTAAACTACTTCCAGAAAATAAAAGATCTGGTTTTTGTGTTATGTGACTTAAATTCGTTACATATATACAAACATATATCTTGCCATAATAGACTTGCCAAATTTGATTTTTTTTACCACTTAAATTTATACAAAATTAATTTAAAATTTTGAAATTTTCACAGATGAGTTTCAAGAGTTTAGATTCTTCATTTGAAACAAATTCAATATATTTTAAAGTTGAGTCCAATAAAGACTTCAAAAATGTAAGAACACCTAAGCACTACTCTTTTATTTTGAATTGTTTTACCATATGTTACATGTACTCCCAAAATGGACAGGTCACAAAGAATCCAATACAACCACGTGCATAGACAACGATGCATGAACTAGATTACTTTTTTTTTTTTTTTGAGAAAAAGCCCTTAGGCAACTAGATTACTAGAATCTGTGGAAAAATTGTGTCGATTTAAACCCATTCCCGAAAAATAGGGAATATATCTTATGCATAAAAATTAAAATAAATTAACATTTAAGTTCTGCGGCGGGAATATTCATATCCCGAAAAGCATATTCGCATCGAATTAAAATTAATTCGTGTTTATTTAAAATACAGATGCTCCGTTTTAATATTCATATCAGATTGTAATGAATGATTTAGATCTCATTCTATCCGATGGGGTCGTTCCTGAAAAAGAAAAAGATAATGCAGTATTTACTTTAAATTTATATAATTCAATTACTTGAGTAGAACTAGAGTGTTCTTAAGGCTGTGTTTCAATTAGAGGTACTCGGAGGGAGAGGAATAAAGAAATAATGTGTGGAGGAGAGTTTCTCCTCAGTCTACAGCTGCCCGGTGATTTCCCCTGCTCCAAAAGAGATGAACGAGAGAGGAAGCGGAGGTAAAATGTTACTGTTCGAAGGGAAGAGGGTTGTCGCAAAATATTGATTTTTGACAAATTGTATCACTCCCAAATCGGAGTGTAAAAATACTATTATGATGTGAAGCTACCTTTGATATGTTCCTTCCCTACCCTTTAATGATGGATTTACCTCTCAGTTCTGGAGCACAACCTAAGTTTTTTGGCGAATTCAAGTATAAAACTCGTTAAATCGATTTCAAATGACGAATCCAAATCATTAAAACCTGTTCACCTTACGAGTGGTGCATCTACATGTGCAAATTTTAAACATTCGAATTAAATTAGTATAAAATCAATTGGTCAAAATGAGAACGTTAATAAATTAATTTTAATGTATTAATTTTTTGAACGTTTTTTGACCACTTGATTTTATACTAAATTAATTCGAATATTAAAATTTTTTATATAGAGATACATTACTCGTAAGATAGATGAATTTTAACGATTTAGATTTATCTTTTAAAACCAATTTGATAAGTTTTAAACTTGATTTCACCAAAAAAATTGATGAACTTGAGAACACCCCATCTACTACAGGTACACTAAAGTGAAAGGGCCACAAAGCATCCAATATAGTCTCGTGCCCAGACAAGGATGCACGAACGAGGTTACAATTACAAGTGGAAATATTGTCATCTAAATAAATGAAAATAATAGGGTCCAAAGATTTCTTTATTCAAACTTCAGAAATCAGAACTGCCTTTATTAGGCTTTTTGCAGAGGGTGCGTGGCGCACCCACTCCTAGTGTACCTACCTTTATTCTTAAAAAACTTGAATAATTACAAGAATCCCCTCTCTCATCCCTCTATCATATTTCATATTTTAAACCTCTATTTATGTAGAATTTTGTGAATATTGTTCACATTTTTCACGATTTATGTGAAATTTTGCGAATATAAAATTATGAATGTATTTTACGCAATTTTTTTTTTCAAATGAGATTCATAATGACATACTTTTGGATTAATAGTCACACAAGTATTTATACCTCATCATGCAAGTATTTATATATATACTTGCAAATATTTATCACCAATTGTGTTTAACTTTTATAAACTAACTTAACTAACTAGTTTAATTAAATTTATTCAAAACACTATAGTCTTGAAAGATAATAAATTAATATTTGCATGTCTAATTTGATATGACTATATAGGGGGCCACTCAAATTATATGAGAAGAATAATCATACACGTTTTTAGTTTTTTCTTTTTTTTTTCAATGTTGTCCACATTTCTCACGATTTATGAGAAATTTCGCTAATCTAAAACCACGAACGTATTCTACGCAATTTTATCTTTTAAATGAGATCCATGATGATATACTTTCGAGCTCATCGTCACACAAGTATTTATACCTCATCTTGCTAGTATTTATACATATACTTGTAAGTATTTATCCCCAATCGTGGACCCCACATCAACCTTTCCCAATCGACCATGCGTCAACCTTTCCCAATCGTCCATGCGTCAACCTTTCTCTAACAAAAATAATTGACCACATAGGTATAAATACTTCAGTGCATAGGTATAAATACTTGTAATACTTGATATTAATACTTTTAAGTGTCAGTAGTGTCATATGTGTAAAATACTAGGTATAAATACTTAAATGACGAGGTATAAATACTTATGTGATGACGAGTTCGAAAGTATGTTATCATGGATCTCATTTAAAAGATAAAATTGTGTAGAAGACGTTCGTGATTTTAGATTCGCAAAATTTCTTATAAATCATGAGAAATATGAATGAGATTGAACAAATAAAATTGGAAGGATAATGGGGGGACAATTATCATGACCCAAAAAACTTATACTATAATTTCAATTTTATGTATATGTACTTAATATTTAAAAAAAATATTATTTAAATTAAATATTAAAATTATTAAAAAAATTATTCTTTAATTAACAAATGTTTACGTTAAGTTTGTTATCATTAGGGATGTAAACGAGTTGGCTCGGGTTGAGTTGGGCCTTAGCTTGGCTCATTTATTTTTGGCTCGAGCTTGGACCGAGCGAGCTGGACTTAGGTCACCCGAGCCAAAACCCCTGGCTTAGCTTGTGACAAGCTAGCCCGAGTTAGCTCGCGAGCTGACGAGCTGGCTTGCTGGGCTTTATTGGGCTGCTATTATACAAATTCAAAAATAAGAAAAATAAAAAATCCCATTAAAAAATTAAGAAATTGTCCAGCAGGCACATCTTCAAGCAACTAAAGGCCATATCCTTTCTTCTCAAACCGAAAATACATCAATTTTGCATAATTGCGCCTTTGAAAATGTGACTGAAATTAAAATTATACGGGACTAAACCCTAAATCCACTATAGCTTAACGAGTCGAGCTGATCCTTGACACACCTCGTTTATTTTGGCTCGAGCCTGAGCCGAGCTGGCTCGTTAATAGCTCGGTCCACTACCGAGCGAGCGAGCTAGAGGCGAGCCACGAGCCGCGAACATTTTTGACAGCCCTAGTTATCATACAATTTAAATTTTGTGACGATAAAATTTAATACTTCTAAATTGAATTAACTTGACAGATCGCAGACGTCATATTCAAATTATATATATGCTATAATTTTAAATTTTAAATTTAAACAATATCTTTTGAAATATCAAGGAGATGTATGATATAAATCTGACGTACGCTCAAATTAATCTTTAAATATTAAACAAAAGAATGTCGTAACTGAAAGTTTAAGAAAAATGTATAAGTTGGTTTGGTATACGCACAAGGGTTTCCGTGTTTCCATTTAATGAAGATATGAATTTATCGAGTAAGGACCCGAGAATAATACAAATTTTCACAACGAAGTTCTCTCTGCAATCCTAAATGGTGAGGACATATATGCAAATGAATTTCCCTGCTTTAGTTACAAAATGGTTATTATTTAAATTAATCCAAATAAAAATGCAATTTAAATGAAAAATAAATTCAAGTTAACCATTAAACAAAGAGAATTCAAATGAAAAATTATCTTCAAATTGCTCCGTTGAATGCAAAAGGGAATTCCCGTGATGAAAAAAATATACAATTGCTCCTTGACCTTCTTGCATGGTAGATATTTTCTTGATGAAAGCGTAACCTCCCATAATTGTTCCAAAATTATTTCACGATTGTATAAGACCTGGGCATCAATATCTATGAAGTTTAAGGTCATTTTGCAAATTTCCTCTTTTTTTTCCATTTTTCTTTTTGGTTGCCTGACTTGCCTCCTATCTACTAGACAGGCGACAGCTGCCCCTCTCATCTTACCACGTGGCAACGCTAAACAAAGTTAATTCATAATTAACTCTATGCCATATATACTGTTTATTTAAGAATTAATGACATAGATAATGTTTTTTTTTTTTTTTTTTTTTTTTTTTTTGCGGAAGATTGCATAATCAAAATCTTGAAAATGTTCTTTATTAATATTAAATAGTTAAAATCTTATCTTCAATATTTATTAAAAAAAATAACATTCATTTGTTTCATCTTGCGAAAACAAAAGGAATAAAAAATAAAAAGAATATGCCATTTTCCGATCCGTTGGCTCCTGTCCTGTCTGAGAACACACAATAAAAAAGAGGAAAACAAGAATTGGAAAAGTAAAATCTGAAATAAAGAAAAGAACAGTAATAATCATTTCAATTCAAACTTTTTAACGAACGAGTTGAATGGCCAGTTTGATTTCAAGTTTCGTTGTTATTCTAATTGTAATTTTTTTGTCTGTTTGTAAAGTAATTGAGCATTTTTATAAATTCAGTTTTTGATTTGATTGATAGATTAAATTATATTGGAATGTTATAACGGAATAACATTTTTTCAATATTTAAATTGTTAAAAAAAAGTATATAATTTTGAATATGTTTTACACTCATTCCTCTCTCATCTCTTAAAAAGAGTTATTTGAACTTGTTTGCTAAAAAATTGAGAGCGAAATCTTCTATAAAAAAAGTTTATTGAAAATTTAGATCCAATTTACTTTTGTCAGTCTAAAAGCACAAAAATATTATAATATTACTAAAAATTACACCAGCTGAATCAGGAGCGGAAATAGACAGTCAATCATATAAAATTTCTATGTTAAGAATGAAATTAATTTGCAGTATTTATGACAATTTACTCTTAGTTATATAGAAAATTATATGTAAAAATAATTAAAAAAAAATTAATTGACCCTAGTCATATATGCTTCATCCGCCTCTGAACTGAATTATCTTTTTTTTTTTTTTTTTTTTTGAGAAAAAGCTAAAAGCCCGTTTCATGTTAATGAAACAAAGTTAAATTATAAAACATACATCCCTAATAGTTGTGCCAAAACAAACATCTCAATCTTGCAGTAAGCATATACCCAGCATAAATTGACTGATACAAGTCCAAAATGCAACAAAATAAACTATCATTAAGCCTCTCCTAATGGGGCAGGGCGGGCAGGGGATCATCAACAAGGACAAAATTCTGAAAAGAAAGAGCTTGATCTTCATCACTAGTCTGCAAGGCGCACTGATACTTATCCTTCTAATGCCATCACCGGATCTACTTCCTCTTCAGGAGGTAGAGAGCTGAGTGGAATCACATATAAAGTCTTTGGTAGCCACAAGATTGCTGCTTTTAATCTTCTTACTCACATTACCTGTCCAATATTCAACCCAAAGATATAATAAGCAAAATAAAGTTTTTGGTTGACTTATGTGTAATTTGTCTAAATATATTTTAATTCCTATATTTTCAAATTGTTCAACACAAGACACTGTAAACTAACAGGAAGACAGTTCTATCTGTAACACTCAATGTGAGGGAAAATTGTAGTATATCCTAGCAGTTGATGTTGACTTTTGCCTAACTATAATGGCACTTGTATTTTAGGGCATTGCAAAAATAGATGATTAACTATTTCAATATTCTCATAGCACAATATACACTGTGGATCTCCTGTTCTGGAGAACATACAAAGTCCCGCCATAGTAAAGGTTGTGAGACAGTACTCTGAACTGAATTATAGGTACCTGTATTTAGCTCTTCTGATATCTAATTAATATTGGTGGTCACAGACCACTACTTTTAAAAAATAAATTTCTTCCATTAATCCAATAATGAAAGAAGTACGTCGTTAAGTACTTATCTTGTAGTTGCTATTTTTGTTTTCTTCTAACTACTAACCAAATAAATTGATGATTCAAAAATCGATGCCAACAATGTTGTCAAAACCAAAGTTATTTAATTCACGAGAAATTTTAGAATATAGGTGTTCGGTAAATGCATGAAAAATTTGTTAGGATGTTGATTTGTTTTTCTTTTGATAGAAGATGTAATACTACAATTAAACTATATAAAGTGTATTAATACTAATCACTGATTATGATCAATATAATTGTATATATCATATTCTAAAAAAGTTTAAATGAATGATTATGTTAGACGTCAGACTAGAAACTTAACTTAAAATTAGCTTAATCTATTAAAATTAAGTGTTGCTAGTTAATTATGCTTGTTTAATTTTTTTTTGTAGTACTAAATTGTGTTTGTTTAATTAATTTTAGTCTTTGTATTATTAAATTGTGCTTGTTTAATTGAGTGCTTGATTGTACAAGTTAATTTCAGTTTAATTAATTAAACAAGTATTGCTTAGTATAATTCTTCTTTTTAATTAATTTAAAAAAAATAATTAATTAAAAAGTATTAATTAGTTAATTTCAGCTCACTATGAAGACCAAAAAATTGAACCTTAAAAAATGATTATCCGAGCATTGACATAATTTTTTTCCCAAAAAATTGTACCCTCAAAAATTATTGTCCATGTATTGATTAGGAGAAACGGATGCATGTCTTTTTCCTTGAATATAATATGTACATTACAGAGAGCTCAGTTTCGCTGTTGGCAAAAAAAAAAAAACGGAACTTTAAGCTATTTTTTTTCCCGATGAGAATTGAAGTTGGACAATGGAATAAAATCATTTGGAAACATGAAGTGGGAAAAAAGAGGCTGTGGAACACCTGCAAAGGAAAAATAGCCATAAAGTTCTTTTAACCAGAAAAACCCTTGGAAAAGGGGGTTGTCGAATCCTTTAGTGATCATTATCTTGAGAAATTATGCATTAGTCAAAGTTGAGATTTACACGATACTTGTAATTTACTCCCTCTTGTCATATATATCTTGAGAAATATGATAACTAGTTTTTGAGATATGTAATATGTGGATGTGATTGTCCAAATTTAAGATTACGACATGTAATATCGTAGAAAATAAATATCTAACAATAACTCACAAATTTCCATAAAATTTCTAATGTTATAGTTTCAAAGTTCTTTACAGAAATATCAAACTATTATATTAACTTACAATTATATATGTATGGGTCTGTTTTGTCCTAATTCGATCGGGTATATATAATGTGATTACATATGACATTATTGTGGTACCTTGAACCAAAACCATTAAAACAAATCTAAATGTGATATATTGAGACATTCATTATCACAAAAATAATGTTAACTCTTTTGTTAACCGGCCGTTTAGTGATGGAACCATAATGCTAAACAATCATAATAGGCACACCATACAAATTACTACACATAGGTAAAAAACTTGCAATAAACAATATTTTTAACATAAAAAAACATTATTTGGTAACTTTTTATTAATACTATTCCAAAATATAATTTCTCCTTCCACAAGTTTGATAGACAAACTATAATAATCAAAATTGTTAAATATTAAATTAGCTCTCTAATCCCTCACTAAAAAGGGCAGAGGAAAAAAAATCATTCCAATAAAAGCAATAATCCCGTGCCTTCATATTTTGTAATTGCTGCATATATAATTGTCTTATAAGTAACAAATTTGAACATAATTTTTTTTTCATTATGCGCAATCAAATTATCATTTATGTCTCTCATTTGATTTCATAAACAATTGTTAATAGTATTCATTGCGGAAAAAAGCTCTCTTGCAAGTAATATTTGAGCGAGATCACCCATTCCTTTAAATTGCGAGAACTCCTCACCATTAAGCAAATCTTATATGTAACATTCAATCAACTTCATCTTAATGAAATGCACAAAAGTCATTCCATTCATGTATACATGATGGTACATAATCAATTATCGAACCAATTTTGTATAGGGTGTTATGTAATTTGTGATGTGCTGGAAAGGTGGAAATCTACCTTGTGAAAATTCGAGAGCGCAATAACAGATTATTTTCGTGGTCTAGTGGAGAGTTGGTAGGCTAGATAAAATTTTAAAGGGAACGTTTGAATGCACTTTAGAATAATTAGAATAGTCATTATTTGAGAATAGTACGTGAGAACAGTGATTTTTAGAAGAGTGTGAAAATAGTATTGATGTGATGCTATTCGGAATAATGAAAATGTTGTTTAAATTAGACATTTAAAATAGTGATAAAGGAATTGAATATTTAAAAGAGCACTAATTGCTATTTTGACTTTTTATAAAAATAACGGAACAACACTATTCTCATTGTTCCAAATTAAGTATATTTGACTGATTAAAATAGTGTTATTTTCACTATTTTCAGTACATCCAAATATAGCCCAAAAGAGAAATAAATTAAAAGAAAACACTGGATATATAACACAACTATAGCAGCCCGCCACTAAGCAAGTGTGAATATTACAACTAATATTCATCGGAATATGTAACCTTTTCAATGTTCCTATTCACCCATTGCCATCTGTCTTGACAAGGAAGGTGCGTGCATTTATTGACAAATTGATAAAGAGAAAAATCAAAATGAAATTACGAAGATGCCGAGAGAGTTCCTAGTCATAGACACGCGCTCGAAATAGACCTGTGTGCTGCCTATAAAATAAGGTCACAAGGTGTTTATCTTTCAATCCTACTAGGTAACAAAGGCCATAACAAAGAGAAGAATAGTCTTTGCTCGATGGCTACCAATACTGGCTCCTTTGTTGTGACCTTATTACTTGCAACTTCACTTGCAGTAATTTCCTTCTCTCCGGCAGCAAATGCTGACACTTATACATACCCACCACTTCAAGCAGGCCTCTCCTTCAGTTACTACAAGTTGACTTGCCCGCAAGTCGAGTCGATCGTGAGTAACTACCTAGCAAGCACCTTCAAGAGTGACATCGGCCTTGCTGCTGGCCTTCTCCGCCTTCATTTCCATGATTGCTTTGTGCAGGTGTGAAAAATGAGTTGCATACATCTAGTCTAGCTTTTTCCTAAAATTACAAAAGAAAAGAGAGAACATGTTTCACTATATTACATTTTTACATGGAGTAGAACTAGGGTGCTCTTAAGCTCACCAAAGTTTTGGTGAGCTTAATTCTAAAACTCGATCATCAAATCGATTTCAAATGATGAATCCGAATTGTTGAAACCCGCCTACCTTACGTGTGATGCATCTACATGTAAAATTTTGAAATATTCGAATTAATTTAGTATAAAGTCAAGCGGTCAAAAAACATTCAAAAAATGAATGCACTAAAATTAATTTGTTAACCTTCTAATTTTGACCACTTGACTTTATACTAAATTAATTTGAATATTTAAAAATTTAACATGTAGATGCATCACATGTAAGGTAGACGGGTTTCAACAATTTGAATTTGTCATTTGAAATTGATTTGATGAGATTTAGAATTAAGCTCACCAAAACTTTGGTGAGCTTAAGAGCACCCTAGTTCTACTCTTTTTACATGTTATATCTAATACAGTCTATTTTGTCAAATGGAAATGGTGTACAAGTAGTAACTTTGCCAACGGTCAACTATTTTTAGTAATACCACTCCAAACATATATAGATACATTAATGATATATTTTGCTTGTTCCGGTATTGATCAATAATTTGATATGCAGGGATGTGATGCATCGGTCCTGCTTGATGGCTCTGCCAGTGGGCCCGGGGAGCAGGAGGCGGGGCCTAACCTGACATTGAGGCGTGCAGCTTTCAAGGCCATCAATGATATCCGAGCTCTCATCGACAAGGCTTGCGGGGTTGTTGTCTCCTGTGCCGATGTAGTTGCTCTTGCAGCTCGTGACTC
Source organism: Carex pumila (assembly GCA_033356055.1). NCBI lineage: Eukaryota > Viridiplantae > Streptophyta > Magnoliopsida > Poales > Cyperaceae > Carex > Carex pumila. The sequence continues at coordinate 64,301 of JARJHM010000845.1, forward strand.
TGTTTCCTTGGTATATTTCTCTCTATCTCTTTCTCTGTATATATTTATAAAACGGAGTTATGAATTCTGAAACCTGAACTTAGTTGAACCCAACTTGATTACTGATATTGACAACCTATAGTTAATTACATATATTTAGCTCTTGGAACTTTAGTTCCACATAGATGTGGTCAAATGTGCATTCGAACACACACTGATTTGGGGCTCCCTGATAATTGATCGTTACATTTGTAAATCATGATACATGCACTAATTAAGAGCTAGTATTTGTTGAGCTCTCCTATTTTAGAAGTATTTTTTTCATAATTTTATATTACTTTGAAGATAAACTCTAGGATCGTTAGTAGTGATAGTGGCAATAAATAAATTATGATGGTGATGGTAATTGAGATTATGATTAAAGTGATGGGGACATTAAGAACCACCCGAGTAACTAGGATACCATATGCTAATTACTTTACAGCTGCAGAAGGTAAGGGGGAATGTGATGATATAGTTAGATTACCTTTTTAACCAAAAATTGTCCGTGATGTGTACATAGTCCTTATCCCATTATCTTTAGTTTCACGAGTGACTAAAGTTCAAAAAAGTAATAAGCTAGTCAAAAGTTGCGAATTGATCGAACAGCAAAACGGTCTGGAAATGATTCAGTTGTCAATGACTCAGTAGTACTAAATTAATTGAATCAACAAAAAATAATTAAGCCTAATGATCAATTGCTTAATTATTACAGTCCGGCGGCCCCAACTACAAGGTCCCACTTGGCAGACGTGACGGACTAAACTTCGCAACCCAAAATGACACCGTGGACAATTTACCGCGCCCCTCTTCCGACGTAACCACACTATTGTCGGTTCTTAACCGCCTTGGCCTTGATACAACAGACCTAGTTGCACTATCCGGCGGCCACACCATTGGCCTTGCTCACTGCACCTCATTTGACAACCGGCTGTTTCCAGAGGTAGACTCCACCATGGACAAATGGTTTGCTGGCCAGCTCAAACTGACCTGCCCGGTAAAGGACACGGACAACACAACGGTGAACGACATCCGTACACCCAACACGTTTGACAACAAGTACTATGTTGATCTGTTGAACCGGCAAGGATTGTTCACTTCCGACCAGGATATGTACACCGACTCAAGGACCAAGCCAATAGTGACCAACTTTGCCCTGGACCAAGACTTGTTCTTCCAGAAGTTTGTGTACTCAATGGTAAAGATGGGGCAGATGAGCGTCTTGACGGGCAGCAACGGGGAGATTCGTGCGAATTGCTCTGCCAAGAACCCGTCACGTATTGAGTTCTTACAGCCGGTGACCGACGGTGAGGGGCACAGTCAGGCCTTCTAAACCGGCCTTCTTTCCTACAAGTCCTTGTGTAGTTTGTTTTATTTCTAAATGAACTTGTGGATGTCCTGTGAGTGTTGCTAGCTTTGGAAACCCGGTAATGTTTACCTCCTTTAGAAGTAGGTAACATGCTAGTAACCTAGTATATATGCTACTTTTGTAACATTAATTAGGTTGTTATCTCGTGCGTTTCTTCCACTTTTGTGATGTTTTTGTTTTGTTTTCTTTTTGGTGTTGCCACTTTTGTAATGAAAATAAAATAGTGGGTGGTTGAGTGATGCCACCTATTCAACTAGCTTTGTAAATTATGACTGCAATGCCCTGCAATTAGACAAATTGTCTCGGTAAGCTTTTGCATTGTTAATTTCTTTTTGGCTATAACCATGATTAATTAACTTATACAAAATTACAAGTGATTAGATAACTAAACTGTAAAGGGTGAATTATCAAGATAATAATTTCTTTCTTCAAAAAACATATACAATATATAACCTATCCCATTGTATTTGGAGACAGTAAAATTATCACGATATTAATTATGATATGACTTATAAAATATTATTTAGACAAAAAATGAGTCAGTGCCTGTGGACAAAAATAATTTAAATTTCTGAAACCCTCATCTACCATTTGGGTATGGTTATGCTATACTCTGTGCCTTCGTTTATAGTTTATATAGTGTGATCAACAGCTCAACAAAATTTCTAGCTCTTTTAAGTTTTTTGAGTAAAAGTTGAATGTCAAGTTATTTAACTTTTTAATATCCATTTCAAGAATTTTATTTTTTCTGAATTTTGAACTTGCAATTTTCTATCACGGAGAGCATTGTCTTTGTTAACTCTTTAAGTTAGATGATCAATTGTTCATAAAAGTTGGAATCAATTAATACTGAAAATTAGTCAGTACAAGATCTAAAAAATGTTTAACAATATGATCCCAGATATTAAACAAATTACATGGTCGTGGCACAAAACAAGGTATTTACCCAGGACTGAGCTACAACTCAAATAAGACTAGCTGGAAAGGTTTTGCACTGTTGCAGCATTTACGATGCCAGGACCAGAGCTGTGGGCAATGGGCCAAGCCAGATTGATCAAGATATATAATTCCTGGGCACAATGTACCATTATTGTATTTTCGTTTTTATAGGAAACATAATCAAAAAAAAAAAAAAGAAGGAAACATAATCAATATAAGTTTGGCAAAATTTATCAAAGATTTCATGTTCTCATCCGATTGATTAAACTAGTAGAAAAGAAAAGATCTAGTTTTTGTGTTTTGTGACTTAAATTCGTTTCATATATACATACATATATCTTGCCAGATCAGACTTGTACCTTTAAATCTATCACTTTATAGCATCATTTTTTTTTTTGAAGTTCCATCTTTAGGAAAGGAGAAGTTAAAAGTTGGAAAATGAATGAGAAAGCCTCGGGACAGAGACAAGTAGATTAATGGGCCCAAAATATATCAATATGTTGAAGTTCCAATCTGGTAAGACAAATAATATTGTATAGGCCCAGTTGCATCACATCTTGTACAAAGTTATGTTGGACATATATATAAATTTCGAATCCAAGCCCAATTAAGGATACATGTTGTACAAAGTTATGTTGGACATATATATAAATTTCTCTTTATTTTATTTTTGATATCGAAGAATGACAAATTTACATGTTGTAGAATATGAACGGTAAATCGCTGGGCTGTATTTATATACTTTAGCGTGATGTTATTTAGTAGCTAGCAGCTTGGGTTCGATGTCCATTGAATTCAAAGTATTTCTAATGAGTTTGCTAATCGTCAGATCTGCTTTATAATTCGCATCAGCAATTTTGTATCTGCTTTAAAATCCGTATACATGAATCCTAAAGCAGATATAACGGTTACCGAACCCATTGGAACCATTTTAGATCCATTGGGCATCAGACCCAAGAAAATATATCATATCTTTTTCTACCTCAATAATAAAAATAAATAAATAAATAAATACCATATATAGCTTTCAAAAATCAAGAAAATATTATACTCACATTTCATTGCTATAGAGTCTAGTCAACTATTTAGAACATTGACATGGACTGAAAAGATATATAATTTGGCACCAACAAATGGATTAATACATGACTACTTTTGAGTTCAAAAAAAAATTGAGCATGAATTCTTCAGTACCTGGGTCTACAGCAAAACAATAACATATAGAAGCACACATAGAAACATAGAATTACACAAGGAGAATATTTTTTTTTCTAAAGATCATCTTTATTTTGAAGTCTGGCTTGATCACCAATATCTGTGCTGATGAAACTTCCTCCAGGAGGAGGAGGTGTGTCGTGGTGCTCTGAGCCACAGACGGCACCATTCTTGTCGGGCCTACATGCTCCAGACGAGGGGCCACCGTCACTGCTTGAAGTTGCCGCTAGTGCTGGCTGAGAAGCCATCAGAATGAGAACAGAAAGGAAAATAAACTTGACGAAGGATGTACTCATTGATGGATAATAGCTTTTAGTTTCCTTTACTGGTTGCTGTGAGGAGAAGCAAGATAAAAGCAGTTGTATTGATTGATCTATAATACTGAAGATATGATGAATATTTATATGAGAGGAAGTCTTTTTTTTTTTTTAGTCCTTGGCGGCGACTACCAAGTTGCATTAGTATAAATATTTGTACGGAAGGAAGCCAACATTAGACGCAAGTGCTCAATAGCACATGGCAGTCTTTGTTGACTGAATTGTTGCACCGAGATCTGATTAACAAAAGTATCATCATCCTCTCAGCTTTAATCCGAACCGTTTATTACAAATTAACACTGTTATAAATTCAAATTTTGTCAATTGATCCGATTTTAGACAACCTCATTCCTTCGAATAACTGAAAGGATTCCGACTCTATTTCTATCGTCGTCTTTGCAAATGGAAGGAACTATCAAATTTATTAATTTGCTTGTTATCCATAAAAAAACTATTTTAATTTGGTAATTTATCTTTTTGGGAAAAGCACGCTCTTGTCTCTTTTATTGGAGTCATCATAGATTGCTGGAAGACTAATTAATAGTAGCAGAGACAAATGTAATAGGGTTAACAGGATTAGGGTGATTTATTTATTTCTGTAGGGCTACATGTTTTAATTTGAGGTTCTGCAAGGTTACCCGTGCAATTGCGCAAAAATTAAATTGCATTCAAGTCCACAAATCGCCTAAAATAATCAGAAAGGAATCTTTTTTTTTTTTTTTTTTTTTTTTTTTTTAAACCTGGCAGCAGCTGCCATGTGCTTTATTGAATGGAATATTTACACATACATTGTTCTTGGACCACTTAGATTAGAGATAGGTCCGAATTCTAGCCAAATATTAAAGGAATACTATTAGCAGTACTTTAGCCATAACCTCATATCCTGCAATACTCTGTACGTAATCGAGTCTGGTCTCGAGACTGCATCCCTGAAAATAATCTCATTTCTGTTTTTCCAGATGTGCCAAGCCGTGCAAATAAATGTAACCATCCATTCCTTAAGCCTCATGCCTCCTTGAGGTTGTACCATTTCCCAGGATCTTCCCCACACTCCTGTTATTGTTTGAGGTAGGGAGATTATGGTTTTATAACTGTTGAAGTTTGTTGTAAATAAGGCCTATAGTTAGGGATCTAGTTGTATAGTGCTAAATGGGTTGTGTGTACTTATTCTCAGTTTAATAAAATTTTTTTGGCAGCATCTGCCAATTCTTCAAAAAAAAGAAATCTGAACCTGTTGACTAATCCTAGCTAGGGGCGGTAGTCAATAGAGTTGCTTGCATGGGTTTCCTGACATAAAAAAAACAATTAATGATAAGTTAGCTCTCAAAAGACTTAGCTCTAAAAAAATTAGGATGCTATATTAACAACACTAATTATTTTATTAACACAACACATTCAAATATTTTAATAGTCTAGACAAATTTACCATTCACTAATTATTTCCTTTCAAAAAAAAATCTGGTATATTAATGCCTACCTATATTTTCTTGTTTGTTTATTTTTTTTTGTCAAAATTAAACTAGGTATATTAATTATCATATATATGTGGTAGGATCTTATAGCAAAATTAAAATAATTAAACAATAAGTTCATTAGACAAAGTTTTATATCTCATATCCTTGAGCTTCTAATCTCTTTTTCTTCACAAAAACAATTGTTTTGATTCTTCAATTAACACCATTATTAAATCACCGAACTTCAATCCCCTACAAGCATGTTCTCTTCTTTTCAGAGGCGGAGCAAAACATTCAAACCCACGTGTTCTCTTCTTTTAAAAATGTTATATAGTTTTGCCTCAAAATCCATCCCAAACCCACGTGTAGGGGAAGAAATTTTCTACCTACAGGGGTAGGAGATTCGGTTCCTTGAATATGCCTCCTCGCATTCTGTAGTGCAATCATCACAATCAAGACAACATATTGAATTTAAGTTTCAAATAATCAAGGTATGCCTAGAGGTGCTACTTTTACCTGATTACTCGGATCCGATCTGTAACCGAACCTGATCCAACCCGTAACCGAACCGGATCCGATTAATTTGGATAGGGTATGGTTTAAAAAATATAACTGGTTAAATTATGGATATGGTTACAAAATTAATAATTTAATATCCGATTTGGATCTGAACCGGAACCGATACTGTAATGGGTAGGATATGGATTTCATTTAATTATCCGACCCATAACCAAACCCGACCCGATATCTATATAAATACCCGATAAAACATATATCAATAACTATTAATATATAAAAATACAATTTTGCATATTAATTTTTGCATAAGCCGTGGTGAGTTCAGTACTTTTTTTAATATGAGAAAATAAAATGTAGTGACATATTCACTATGTTTATACATATAGATGGATGTCAAATTTATTCCTTCTAAAACAGGCGCATTAATTTTTTAAATACAATTTATTACTATGGATATATCCTTCAATATTTGTCTTGATATCCTTTGCATAATAATGGAAATTTATTGCACTTATTGATATGTCATTTCTACAAATTATTAGTATTTCATTCATAGATTTTTTGAACCATAGAAAATGAAATCGTCATCTCTAATATTTTACTTTTTAAAAATTATATCTCTTCTTCAATATTTTTTTTCAAAAGTTATTTTTTCTCCATCCTCCTAATTATTTTGTGACATATACTCACTCCAGATCCGGAACCGCCTCATATCCGAACCGGACCCGATAATCTACAAACAAGTTATGGGTATATATCTACCTGGAATCGAAAGACTGGACCCAAAATATCTACGAGTAGATAGGTACCCGGATCTGGACCTGACCCGAATTGAAACAGATAAGTGTATGAATCGAAATTTAGACCCGAATACTTTTAGGGTACGAGTCCAAATATAATAGTATCCGGACCCGACTCGACTTGATAGCACCTCTAGGTATGCCTTTAACATTTTTTTATACATATATTTATATTTCTTGATATTACAATACACTAACTTTAATATGTATGATATTACTCAAATATATTGTTTACTAATTTTATAATTTTTTTGTTAACATTGATACTTATAATCTATATGTTTATTTTAATTAAAATTATTAGGAAAATTCTTTATTGATGTTTTTCAATTAATTTATATTTTTTAATTGAGTATATGGATCGATATCCTAACTAGCTGGAAAAAAGAAGAAGTGAAAATCAAATTTTGAATGATGCAAATGAAAACAATCAATTTCTGATTTTAAACAAATAACATACTTGATATTTTACGGTGCTCTCTCTATTAGACGTCCAAAGGGCATCGATCAATAGTACAGGATTATCTTTATTAATTCCAACTTCATTGAATCTTTTCGCCAGTTGTTAACAAATATATCTATTTCTCAAATTTATCTAGAAAAACGGTACAACGGTTCTCCCATGTGTGTAGACTTCGAGGTGTAGTCTAATTCAAAAAGTCTTCCCAATGCAAATTTCTCAAAGGGGTTGATGCATAATAATAACCCATTTCCAACAAATCAAATTACCTCATATCACATCGCACTTTATATTGTATATTTTATATTTTTTGGAATTATTTACTATATCTTAAGATTGGAACAAAATCGTTGATTCTGTACATTCAAAAGCAATGATTTTGTATTTGCTAAAAAAATAAAATAATTTTTAAAAATATATAAAATTTTGTCTTTTTTTTTATGTTTAGTGGTTGGACCACTAAAAGATATATTGATAAGAAAAAATATTTACAGTACCGATTACCAATGGTATTCGGATTTTAGTCTAATTATTACAGCTCATTTGCTTGAAATGCCTGCTAATAAAATTAGAAAGGCCAAGAGCCTATCTAAGCCCGCCTCTCTCCGCTCAACCCTAGCTCGATTTTCCCTAAATAAAATGAGACCAGTTATGTATATCAATGGCCGCTGAATTGATTAAGATGTGCTCTGGTTTCGTCTGCCGTGTGAAGGTCCGTCGGTTCCTTTCCTTCCACAGCACCCATGCTCCTGCTGCCCATGTCACATCCCATTTTTTCCTTTGTTCCCCTTGTAGTCTTTTCCTGGCTCTCCACCACATTCCATATACGTCCAACCCAGTCGTCAATGGAAGATTCATTTCTGTGTTGAGACCCATCCAAAACCTGGTTGCATAGGGATATTGCAGATAAAATTTTGTCTTAAAAACACATTTTAATATAGATATTATGTAAGTAGTTTAGATCAACAATTTAAATTTTGAAAACTAAATATACAATATAAAACACGATAAAGAATGAAAGACATGAGACAATCTGGTAATGCTTACCTCTTTTAAGAGGAGGTAACATGCTAGTAGCCTAGTATACATACTACTTTTGTAACATTAATAAGGTTGGTATTTTGTGCGTTTTTCGACTTTTCGTCGCCGATTTTGTGATTTTTTTTCCTCTTCTTTTGGTGCTGTCCATTTCGTAATGAAAATAATGAAAATAAAATAGTGGGTTGTTGAGTGATGCGACCTATTCAACTAGCTTTGTAAATTATTACTGACATGCCCTGAAACTAGACAAATTGTCTGATCAAGCTTTGCATTGTTAATTTCTTTTTTGCAATCCACATGATTAACTAACTTGTACAAAATTACAGATGATTAATTTAATGAAAAAACACTAAAGGGTGAATTATCACGCTATTAATTTCTTTCTATAAAAAGTGATACAAATCATACAATATATGACCTATCTCATGGTCTTTTGGAGATTGTAAAATTATCACGATTTTAACTATGACGACTTATAAAAGATTATTTACACAAAAAAACGAGTTAGTGCCTGTGGGCATAAATTATTAAAATGTTGGAAACCCTCATCTATTAATTAGGTATGGTTATGCTTCTTTGTGCCTTCGTTTATAAAGTAATTAACAGCTCAACAAAATTTCTAGATCTTTCAAGTTAAATGGTCTTTTTGTTTTTTTTGAGAAGTCATGGCAGATGCTGGCATTAGCCAGTGCATGGACAAAAGGATTTCTGGCTCAGTCTTGAGTAAAATAACTGGGCCCATTGTGAAGTTGGCCCAAGAACGAAAGTTATTTCCTTCTTTTTGTTTAAAATTAAGAATAATTGAATCTATGCGTAACTGAAGTTACAAATCATGAAATCAAGTGGAGAAGTATCAGGAAGTTGTACCAGTACAATTTAAAGCAAACAATAAGCCTACACCTGGTGAATCAAGACAACATTGGTTTTCATCACAGCCATAGAAGGAAAATTATTAGCATAAGTCTTGTAATCAACCTCATATCAGAATCAAAATTCATAACAATTAACATTGGTTTTCACGCCAGAGAAATAAAATTATTAGCATAAGTCACAAAATCAACCCCGTATATATCAGAATATCGAAAGTCATAACAATATTCGTTTGGACAGCCAGAGAATTAAACCCAACACCATCTCAGAATTGAAAGTTACAAGAACATTCGTTTTCACAAAATAAGCAGAACATACTGGTACGGTTGTCCAAGCACATCTGAATAGCAACCTAAGTTGTTAGTATTACTGAACAAACAACAAGTAAGAAAAAAGGCATTAAAGACTTAAAGTAATATGCAAATATCAATTACAATCATATAATTGTAAGATTAAGAACAAGCAACAAAAGAAGAATTCAATGTACATTCTCAAACATTAATTTCTTACAAAAAAATTACAATCTCAAACATCATTTAGAAGTTACCGCCAAAACAACACTAATAGTCATGCTATATTCAATGCCAACCAATCAAGCACCATTAAACAGCAGAGGTTGAGTTAGATAAATAAAATGTGAGCAATTTCTACCAAAAAAAAAATTTGGACGGAGGATATGGTGTGGGTGGAAACTGAAGCAGTGAACTTATATGTTATATCCTAATTAGTTTATTATTTTTTAAAATCTAATATATCAATACTGGCTTTCAAAATCTTTAAATGAACTATACCCTCAAGTTTTTTATATTTTCTTCACAGCCCCAATTGTTCTTAGGTCTTAACAATTTTAATTGTTTACATTCCAAGCGGAGAGGAATAAAGCAAAAAAGAAAAATAAGACACATCAAAGTTTGAATTCACTTGGATTAATCTTTGATTCTGTTTTAATACTTTTTAAGAGTTCACTAGAGGAAGATAATATGGGCCAAATTTTGATGTCAAGAAAAATAATGTGACAAACTTAATTATAGAATAGAGGAACGATACCATCGCTGCGCTTTATTTACTTTAGCGGCATGTGCTCTAGTAGCTATTTAACATATCATAGCTTTTCTACCTAAAATTAAATATATATCTTTCAAAAATCAAGATTATATATACTCTCGCTGCATCGCTATAGTCAGCTATTTAGAGCATTAACTTGGACAGAAAAGATAATTTGGCACTACATATATGCATTAAAGCATTGCTATTATGAATTGAAAAAAAAATGAGCATGGCTATTTGAATTGGTCTACGGCAGAACAATATATAACATATAGAAGCACACATTTGCATAATACATAATAGGAGAATATGTTTTCTAAGGATGATCTTTATTTTGAAGTCTAGCGTGATCACCATCTTTGTTGATGAGACTTCTTCCTGGAGGATGCGGGTCGCGGTGCCCAGAGCTGCAGACAGCACCGTTCGCGCCAGGTACACATCCTCTGGGTGCTACCGCCTGCTGAGAGGCCATAAGAATGAGAACAGAGAGGAAAATAAACTTGACGAAGGATGTACTCATTGATGGATAATAGCTTTTAGTTTCCTTTACTGCTTGCTGTGAGGATCGGAGAAGCAAGAGAAAAACAGTTGTATTGATTGGTCTATAATGTTGATGATATATGAGATGAATATTTGTATGGAAGGAAGAGATATTAAAGAGGAGACAGAGATGTGGCTTAAATGATGTGAAAATAAGAATGTTACAAGCTGTGGTTTGAGTGGTTGATAGCGGTGAATGAGAATAGGACAAATAGCACATGGCAGTCTTTCTTGACTGAATTGTTGCACCGAGATCTGATTAACACGAGTATCTCATCCTCTCAGCTTTAATCCGAACAGTTTATTACAAATTAACACCGTTATAAATTGAATTTTTTGTCAATTGATCCAATTTTAGACAACCTCATTAATTCCTTCGAATAAATTATAGGATTCCGACTCTATTTCAATCGTGGTCTTTGCAAATGGAAGGAACCATCAAATTTATTAATTTGCTTGTTATCCATAAAAAAAAAATTTAGTTATTTATCTTTTTGGGAAAAATACGTCTTTGTCACTTTTCTTGGAGTCATCATAGATTGATGGAAGACTATTGTATTAAAAACGGTCCAGTCCGGTTCAAACTCAGCCGGACCACGGGTTGGTGGGGTACACTGGTTCACATGGATCGGGTCACACGGGTCCGGTTCTTTGAGGCCAATTCAAACCAGTGCTCAACCCTTGGTTTTCACGGTCCACAATTTGGTCTATTTTTTTTTTGGGGGGGAAAAATCTTTTTTTTTTCAATTTTTTTTTTTTTTTTAATTCTAGGGGTTGGGTGGGGTTGGAAAGGGTTGGTGAGGGTTGGAGGGGGGGTCCTGGGTGGGTTAGAGGGGATCCCGGGAGGGTTGGAGGGGGTTTAGCATGAGTTGGGCAGTTTGGAGGGGGTTTAGCACGGCTTGGAAGGGGTTAGGTCCGGTTTGGCACGGTTTGGAGCAGGTTTAGTCTGGTTCGGTCTGGGTTGGGGCGGGTTTATTCTGATTCAGTCTGGGTTTGGTCAACGGGTTGGAATAGGTAGGATTTAGCATGGATTGGCTCAAAAAACTTGAACTGAACTCTTTCTTCATGCCTAGCAAAGATTCGGTCCAGTTCAAGTTTGACAGACGGTCCAGTCCGATACGGATCCGTTTCACGGATTGGCCGGTTTGGTCCTGGACCAGGCGGGTTTTATCACAACACTATGAAAGACTAATAGGAGCAGAGACAAATGTAATAGGGTTAATAGGAATAGGGTGATTTATTTATTTCTGTAGGACTGCATGTTTTAATTTGAGGTTCTGCAAGGCTACGCGTGCAATTGCGCAAACATTAAGTTGCATTGAAGTCCACAACTCACCTAAAATAATGGAGCCATTTTCAACACACGAGATCCGGAATTCACATCTCCTCAGGTTACCTGACTGAGTACAATTAAATTAGACGGCCTAAAATTTAAACATTTAACTTTACACGAATCTGAATGCAAAAAATACTGCCCAGCCCCAACGCCATCCGAGTAGGCATCGGTTGAAATTAAATCTGGACCATTCATTTGAATTGTGTTGAGTCAGGTACCTGGGAAGATACGATTCGATTTAAAATTTCGAGATCTTGTTATTTAAAATTGGTCTGTACGGTTCAATCATACTGATACTGTCCGAATTGAAAGAGGAGGATCGGATGATTTTGTTTGTGATACGGATGCCAATCCATGAAATCTGAACCTGTTGACTAATTCTAGGGGCCGGAGTCAGTAGAGTTGCTCGCATGGGTTTCCAGACAAAAAAAAAAACAATTAATAATAAATTAGCTCGCAAAAGACTTGGCTCTAAAAAAAATTAGGGGTAGGTATATTGACCAAACACATTTATATATTAACACGTTTATTGAAAATTTTAATGTATGGACAAATGTTTTTCTGGCCATCATATTTATTAATAATGTAGTTATTGTAGTACTATTTATTAATTAATTGATTTACATAATTGCTAGACACTTTTTTTTTTTTTTTCCTTTTTCTTATGATTTTGCATTGATGTAATTAAAAGTTTGAAAATAATAATATGATCCGGATTTGCTTCTTGTTGACTTAATATATATATATATATTTTTTTGTATTTATTGTTTAAAGATCAATTTGGAAACCAGATAGCTGCCCCTTGTAGACAGTAAATTCTTGTCCCTAAATTCACTGATACATCGGTCTGGAGTGGATTTTATTATTTAAATATTAGATATAGTTTTATCTCAAAATCCAACCCAAACTCACGTATAGGGAAAGAAATTTCCTGCCCACAGGGAGTGGGAGATTCGGATCCTTTCGGTGCTGTCACTTTTGTAACATATCATTAAGCCTCTCCTAATAAGGTAGTGGATTATCAACGAGGACAAAATTATGAAAAGAAAAATCTTAATCTTCATTAATGGTTTGCAGGGTGCACTGGTACTGAGCCTTCTAATGCCAGCACCTGATTTGCTTCCTTTTCAGGAGGTAGAGAGCTGAATGAAATCACATATAAAGTCTCTGGTAGCCACAAGATTGTTGCTTCTTTAATCTTCTTGCTCACATTACCTGTCCAATATTCAACCAAAGATATAATACGCAAAATAATGTTTTTAGCTGACTTATATGTAATTTGTCTAAATATATTTTTGTTCCTATATTTTCAAATTGTCTAACACATGGCATTATAAATTATCAAGAAGGTTCTATCTTTAACTCTCAATTAGATGGAAAATTGTAGTATATCCTGTTGGACCAATTAAACATCAAATGTTGACTTTTGCCTAACCAAAATAGTACTTAGTTGTATTTTAGGGCATTAAAAAAATAGATGGTTAATTTCAATCTCCTTAGAGCACAATATATACTGTGGATCTCCTGTTCCGGGGAACATACAAAGTCCACCATCGTAAATGTTGTGAGAAAGTACTCCAAATTGAACTATAGGTACCTGTATTTAGCTCTTCTGATTTCTAATGAATATCGGTGTCTCAGACCACTACTTTAAAAAAAAATTATTCTATAAATTAATTCAATCTATTAAAAGAAAAATATGGAGTTTCATTTTTTTTCTTCTTTTCTTTCTGGTGCTGTCACTTCTGTAATGAAAATAACAATAAAATAGTGGGTGGTTGAGTGATGCCACCTATTCACCTAGCTTTGTAAATTATGACTGCCATGCTCTGCAACTAGACAAATTGTCTCAGTAAGCTTTGCATTGTTAATTTCTTTTTGGCAATACCCGTGATTAACTAATTGATACAAAATTAGACATGATTAAATGACTAAACTGTAAATGGTGAATTATAACGATATTAATTTCTTTCTTCAAAAAGTAGTACAATATATAACCTGTTCCATTGTCTTTGGAGACAGTAAAAGTATCACGATATTAACAGATTGTTTGAACAAAAGATGAGTTAGTGCCTGTGGGCATAAATTATTTAAATTTTGGAATGGGCCAATATCGTATTTACGATGCCAGAATAAGAGCTATGGGCAATGGGCCAAGCCAGATTGATAAAAAATAGTAATATCGTGATAATTTTACTGTGTTGGCCTATATCCGACAATAGTAATATCGTAAATGAGTTAGTGCACATGGGCAATGGGCCAATAGGCCCAGCTTATTGGGTTCCGTCAAATCGTTCTATTCCGGCTTTTGGTATCTTTGATATCCGATTTTTGTTTACCATAAAAGAATAGACGAAGTTAAAATGAATTTGAAAATGATTTGATACATGAGGTTAGTGCGCAGACAATAGTTGCTGCGTATCACTTCTTGGATGCACAACTGTTATCTAAGTACCTGATAAAAATGATTTATTTTTTCAAATTCATGTCAAACTCTAACTATTTCTTTAGGGGGAATTATATATATATCTCAAAAGTTTTAATATTACATATTTATCCTTGAAAATTGTACAAACTCACATATTTGCCCAATCTAACTATATAACATATAAAATATCTCCAAAAATAATTAAATAATATTTTTTAAACTTTAAACTTTATTTTTCAATATTAATTAATAATATGTTGACTATTATGCCCTCCGGTCTTCTTAGTCCGCCTAAGTTCTCTTCTCTGTAAGATGCCAAACCTCCCTTGCCTCTCTTTTCGAATGCGCCAAATCACATATTTCTCTCCGCCTTCCCTAGTCACCTCTCCTCTCACTGATTTATGCTGCCCCTCACTGCTTTAATTTTCTATTTTCGTTTGGAGAAAGCGTTGGGATGTATGGAACCTTAGAGAGAAGATAACTTAGACGGACTAAAGTAATAAAAATGAAGAGCATAATAATAAACATATTATTAATTAATACTGCAAAATAATTTTTTTAAGTTTTAAAAAATATTATTTAACTTTTTTGGAGATATATGATATGTTATAGAGTTAGATTGGACAAATATGTGAGTTTGTATGATTTTAAAGGATAAATATGTAATATTAAAACTTTTTAGGGATATACATGAAATTGCCCCAATTTTTTATGTGAAATGATAACCAACAAATTCCGGTTCTGTTACCGATGGAATTTATATATTTTTTTTTATTCAAAGTCTGATAATTAATATACGTCCGATTAATGGTGAAATTTGTATGGGCGTATTTAAAATCGTACGAATCTAAATTAAAAACCATATATACAATCTCAACGCAAATTAAACGGTTCAAACCCAACTTTAAATAATATTTTGTGCAAAGCCCTTCAGAAAAAAAAAAAAGTGCCGAGTACACACCGTGACCATGAATGAAAGACTCCTGTCAATTCCTTTCAAAAAAAAGATCTGTAGCAGGTTACATGTTCTCCCTTTTGGCGATGAACTGGTTTTCCTTTTTATGTTTCTCCTCTTTTATTTTCTTTAGTTGCAAGTGATGATGGAGTAGCAGTGGTTTAATTCTCCATGTATTTATATTTAATGGACTGGATAAGGTCTGATATTCTATTTCCAGTTAATGGTAGATCGATCAAAAAGATATTTTAGCGATTATTGACTTTTGAGGGAATTTTGTAAGGAAAGCGTTTAATTATCCACAGTTTGTTTACAAAAAAAATCATCATAATTTATTGCTGTAATTTGTATAACAAATCTTATAAAAAACACACTTTAAATTTCTAACATTTAGCGGGACCACTTTGTGTACTTGCAACTTGCACAACTTGCCAAACTAACTATACTTGATGCATGACTACTTGATGTATTTCTCTAACTTAACGTTAATAATAGTTTTAAAACCTTCTAGAACATTTTAAAATTGAACTACTTCTCAAACTTGCAGTTTTTTTTCAAAATAATCCCGAAATTATACAAAATTTTTTTTTTTTGAATCAATTGAAGCTTGAAATTAATTATACAAAATTAATTACAGCAAGGTCTGTTGCAATTGAAGCTTGAAATTAGAGCAGACCTAGAATTTAAATATGACAAGAACTAAACATATCCGAGGTGAAAATAGGATGGGCTAGTACATGTATAAAAAATGCCAATTAAAAAAAATGTAATATGTATGATTTATTGATTTAGATATCAAAATTATGAGGTGACTTATAAATTCATCCCAGTCCGTAATGTGCATCAACCTATTATGAATTGAATTACATATACTGGTATTGAGCATGGATCATATTTTAAGGTGCCAAGTACAGAATTTTTTTTTTTTTTTTGAGAAAAAATATTATGGGTCGAGCCCACATTTGATTTCATTATATGTAGGAAGAAGCGCCAAGTACAGAACTTGCTTAAGGTATTCATATTTCAATCATTATATTCAACCAAATCATTTAAAAAAAAAAATAGGAAGAAGTGCCATAACTTTCAAGTCATATTAAGTACCCATGCATGTCGATACGAACTTTGATTATATTTTTAATGGAAGGTTCAAATGTCTTCATTTTTTTGTTTTCACCATGCCTTCATTTTTAATAAAATAATAAATCAAAATTTAAATCATAAACGTAAAAATAAAACCGTTAAATGTAATCTATATTATTTTATCTATGCACATGTAAAAAATTGTGTCATTTCAACTTTATTTTAGTTGTCATCAAGTGCTTGTAAAAACGTACTTAAGTGGAACTATCAGCCCCAGATGGAGCAACAGTAGATGAGGCACTGCTAGTTGGAGTAGCGGACAAGAACCAAGCTGCAAGCTGAGTCACCAGTTGAGTCACCATATCATCAGTGCCTGAACTTGGTGTACTAGTGCTGTTAGCCATATGCGCCTTTTGGTATCCTCCACTACGTCCTGGTCCACGACTTCTACCTTGTCCTCTGCCAGGCCACCATCATGACCTCGACCTCTAGCTAGTCTTACGTGTAAATCCCAGCAAGTCTCCCGAGTGTGATTCTTCCTATGGTAGTGATCACAGACTTTGTCACCCTGGGACGATACTGTGTGTGGTAGGCTGAACATAGTCGAACCCTCCTACACTGGCAAAGATACCATTGCCTTCCTCTTGCTTTCCTCTTGAATTACTACTGCAAAGGCATCACGAAGAGCAAGTAGAGGATTCCTCTGCCAGAGACTCTATCGGATCTGCTCAAACTCAGAGTTGAGGCCAGTAAGGAAGCGAAAGGTCCTTCTTTTCTCTAACCAGTTTGTGAAGGCTAGTGCATCTGCTGAGCATTTCATCGCCAAAGGATCAAAGAAATCCATTTGCTCCCACATATTGTTCAACTCTGAGAAATACTCAGTTTCACTAATATCTCCCTGTATTAGACTGTCTGTCTTAGACTGGAGGTGATAGATCTGCCCATGGTTACCCTTTTGAGAGTACATCTCGGCTGCCCGATCCCACACTTGTCGAGTGGTGTTCAACATCATAAACTGATTTTGTAGTCTAACCTTCATCGAGTTGACCAGCCATGACATAACCTGCCCATTGTCTGCCTCCCACTTCTGAAACTCAGGTTTTTCCTCTATCTTCTCCTCTCCCACAGCTACGGGTTTCTTTGCTGTACCGGTAACATACCTGGTTAGTCTTTAACCCTTCAAGTGCATAAGCATTTGCCTTGACCACAACAGATAGTTCTCAGCCCCATTCGATCTCATTGAGATGACTTGAGACGATTTAGAGAAGCTTTTGTCTTCTGCCATTTTTTTTCCTTTTTATTTTTTATTTATTTATTTATTTTTTTAACAGCAACGATCAGTTACTTAAATTAGGCGAATCCAGACAGAGAGAGAGCAAGGTCCGATAACACAGGTCCAATAGAGAGAGAGTGAGGTCGGAAGACACACGGGTTTAGGGTTTAGACACATAGAGACGTCTTTGGCGTGAGATTTGGCGGAGGCGGTGCGTGACCTGGCATCGGCGGCATGAGATCTGGTGGCAACGGTGACGCGAGATCTGGCGGTAGTGCACTCGATGCACTGGCAACGGTGTTGCGACTACACTTTAGCAACTACGCGCTGGTGACTATAGTGGATGGGGAGCCAGATTTCTCTGGGCAAACACACATAGAGGTGGACGGCAGCGGCGAGCTCACGCGACACTCTCCCGCTCTGATACCATAAAGGTTTCGGTATTTAGAAATTACGGTAATTTCATTAACAGAGAATTTGTTTACATATAAACTTTACAATTTTACACTTTAGTCCCTATAACTATTATATTCGAAACTTTTACCTAAATACCCTTATTTATCAATACAATATCCAACAATATGATACACGTCTCATAAGTAATAACTACATGAAGAGCTTAAAATTTAATTACATAAATCAGATGATAGACTGGTATTGAAGAATTATCTAACATCCGCGTTGGTCAAAGTCATATAATTTATTGAGCATGATGGTTCAACTCCTTGCTCTGTTACTCTTATATTGAAGTATGCCGGTTGCTTGGGCTCCGGTAGAATTATACTTGCAGTGGTAAGAAACATGATCACATCAGACATGGTAGGTCGATTGGCTGGATTCTCTTGTATGCACAGTAAAGCCACATGGATACATTTCTCTATGATCTGTCTATGGGGAGCTTCAGTTAATATAGGAGAAATTAGCTCTGCAATGTTTCCTTCTTTCCATTTATCCTAGGCCTAAAAATGGAAAAGAAGAATATCAATACTGACAGCTATTTGGTACCATAGTACCAACAATAAACTAAGTGTAGAAACGTAATTCCCTTCTAAGTTTGTAACATATGATTATTGTACAATTAAGAGTTTAAGTTGTGTGTATATATTTCATTACATATCCAAGAAGGTTGAGAAAGTCTCCATATTGGTGAAAACCCATATTCCTTGTGCCGCTTACAATCTCCAGAAGCAGCACACCGAAACTAAAGACATCTGATTTGATTGAGAAAAGACCCTCGGATGCATACTCTGGAGCCATGTAACCGCTGATAAAAAACAACAGGGTGTTATAGACCATCATTTTTTGAATTTTGTTGTCTTCATTAAATTAATTTTATCTTCTCAAGAAGTACTAAAATCTCTAATTCGAGTAGATTTGTTTTCTACTTTAACTATACTACTTGTTTACAATAAAACAAAATTTATAATTTTTATTTTATTTTGCATATGACGCTATACTCACTAAGTCCCAACAACCTTGTTGGTATTTGCTTGGAGCTCGTTTGCACTAAAAATCCTAGCCAATCCGAAATCTGATATCTTCGGATTCATCTCAGAGTCTAAGAGAATGTTGCTTGCTTTCAGATCTCTGCGAACAATTCTTAGTCTTGAGTGTTTGTGGAGATATAAGAGTCCTTGAGCAATGCCTTCAATTATCTCAAAACGCCTTTCCCAATTCAGAAGTTCTCCTCTTGTTTTATTTGAGATATATATATATATATATATATATATATATATATATATATATATATATATATATATATATATTGAATATCTTTGTTATTAGATTCCAAGAACTCAAAATTTCCTTGGTCTGGAATTATTAGTTTTTAATTAAAATTTTAAAATATGAGGAGTCAAATATTGAAATGTTTTATAATAAAGAATCTTATCAGTGAATAGGTTTTTATAATGGAAGAAAGAAGAAACTTTGTGACTTGAGAGGCCTCCCAGTTTAGATTACTACATGCGTGATTAAAAATTAGTTTTATAAGAAAAAAATGAAACCCCAGTGATATATTGTAGATAACTCAGGATCTATTACATAAAAAACACACAAAACTTTTCTATAAAGAGCTGAGTTGTTTTAAGTAACATGGAATAGATAGCTGATAAGCCAAAATTGTATCTATTGAAACCTAGGGTTAAGTATATAAATTAAGTCAAGTTTTGATTAAATTAGGTTTAATTAGATTAGAAATGTCCAAAAGTTGAAATTATTGTCCTAGTTATGTTTATTTTACAGGTAATCAAGTGTTTGGAGCTTAACGAAGCAAAACAGGTGAATTAGTGCGAAGATTGGAGCAACTGCAAACATCCATTGCGGCCCGCAACCAAACAAGCCAGAGCATCTTCATTCCAGCACACTCATTACGGCCCGCAATGAATCCCATTGCGACCAGCAATGAATGTATTGCGGCCCGCAAATAAGTCGGTTTAGAGCCTGAATTTGCTGTTTTTAGTTAGTTATTTCTAGGTTTTAGAGAGGGGTATAAAAGGGGACCTGTAGAACAGATTGAGTACGGTTTTTAGGGAGAGAATTTCTGATTTTGAACAACGAAAAGCAAGGAAAAGTAAGGAAGAGAGAAGAAGGGAGAGAAGATATCATCATTATTATTTTCTTTCCTTTGGAACTCTTTTATTCTTTCGATTTCATTTGTATTTTAGCCATGACTGGCTAAAGACTTTTCTAGGGTTGATTAGGGCTGTACTTGAAACTTTTGTTATGATTTAGTTGTTTTTATTTTATATATTCTTGTTCTTTGTTATGATCTATTCTTTATTTTAATTGATTGTGAAGACTTAATCGAAATCGCATGAAATCTTAGGATTTGGTATTTGCAATTGAGAAATTGAATATTAGGTCCAGACCATAAAGAATAGGGTATTTGATAGGTCAAGTACCGAGAGGTGATGCTTGTCTTATACGGGCTTTACCTAATAGTTTAGACAAATTGTGCCAAGTACCGAGAGGTGAAAGATAATTTTCTAGATCAATTGGGATAGTAAGAACTTAATGACTTTATATTAGAGTAGCCAAGTACCAAGAGGTGACGTTTATTATAATTTAAAGATGATATTAATATAGAAATATCACTTTTTACCTACAACACCAAACCGTGCCTTCATAAATATAAGAAAAGAAATTTATAAACCAATTAGTCATGACACTAGTGGATAGGAACCCTAAGAAACCCTAATTTCTCATACTCGTTAAAAATCAAATTTTGTTTTAAAGACTTTAGTTTAATTCAGTTTAATCGTAATCAAACCAACCCTTGAACAAACCAAAACCTTTTTACTTTCTTTTACTAAATTAAATTGTTAGGTTAGACTTTGATATTCCAACTTGTCTCTGTGGAGATGATCTCTAAGTACTACTTGACAAGGTTGTACACTTGCAACCAAATTGAGCGTAAATTAGGATTTATTGCTTGTATTGCAAACAACACATCAATAGCACAAAGACTTGGGAGGACTTTCCAAAGGCGACAGTTATGGCAAAAATTCTGACAATCCCCATTGGAGGGGGATGGCACCAAGTAACAAATAAATAGTGAAAGAACTGGTATGCCGCTCAACACAGCAGGTACACCCATCAATGCACTAGGTACACAACTAATATCAAAAGTAGAACTCGCTGCTTAGGACTAGATAGTAGTAAAAGGTGGTACATTAAGTGGTACAATGACGTACGCCATGGCAACGATTGTCAGAGAAATGCTGGGCATGGGGAACAGTATGTATCATCACCTTACCTACAATATCATGGTTCCCGGTGAACAAGCTACTAGCGGTACCTGAATTACACCTCTCCCTTGTCTCACCTATTACATTTCCTGGCGAACAGTCACTGTTCCCTTGTCTCACCTATTCCAAAAGTAGGTCCTATCAACCTAAAGGTACACCAGCGTTGCTCCATATATCCTACCTCGGTATGCAAAAAATTCAAACAAACCAAGTTATCAACCCATATCCAAACTACACACAACCACCATGACCAAGAACAAGCAACAAAGCTCTTAAACATGCCCAACCACCACTGCTAGAAAGACCAATTCCACACCCATAACCAACCCAGTGCCAACCCCATTTGCATAGCATGACCACCTGGTAGGCCCTAACGTACTGGCTGCGCCATAGCACCAATTGGCATGGAGGTTCTACATGGATCAAAATCCATGGACGTTTTCCACCCTGTAGGACCAACAAACAAGCAAACCTTCACCTATTTCTGACTAAGACCCGCTGCCCCTGCCGCCTGATCTGACTCACCCTCGATGGTTAAACCAATGCTACAATTGCTTAGAGGTCGACCACGACCAAAACAATTGTTTAAGCAAAGATTGGGTATGTGACCACTATTGGATATCGGGACACCAGGCCAGAGACTGTCACCACACCCCACTAGCTCATAGGCAGCATTTTGACCCTTTTATTTCGCGAGGGAACATGGGGGAAGTGGGGCTGCCGGAAAATCGGCCTCAAGTGGTAGTTTTCATATGGGAGACCTAACACATAAGTAACACTAACAAAGAGCTACCTATAGCTGTCATAATCAATACTCGGCTGAGACAGTTCCATGACACCCAAGTGGTGCTGGTTCTACTCATGGCAGCTTGCAACACACCCATTCTTTTTTCCTTTGACTCACCTAGCCGATACAAAGTACCTGCTCTTATTGGCTCTAGGAACTAACAAGGACTGGTTCTTGCGTGACCACACTAATAATCTCCATGACCTTGGTCTCATCCCTACCCTTGGAGTATTGCAAACGATGCGACTGCTCTAGGCCTCAAATATAAGGTATGGATTGAGCTCAAGTGTCTATCGCGGCACCAATGGAACCTTGATCACCTTATCCTAGCGGTAAGTACTTTTGGAGTGGTACTAGAGCACTCCACCATGCACAATGTAAGGTCCCTTCAGAAAATGATGGTGGTTATGGCCTTACCTGATTTATCTAAAACCTAAAACCATTCTGTTCTGGGAAAGGGGCATGCTTAGGGGGATTGAGGTCCTGGTACACTCTTGGTTAGAGGAACCAATTAATTTGACACCAATTCTTGATAATACACCCCCCTGAGTTGCTTGTCAAATTCATCAAAACTAAAAATCTGAGGGAGGTATCAGATTTTGAATGGTCAAATATAGAAGGGGACATTATTAGTTTTCAGTTCGACACTATGTTTGGAATATGGGAGGCTATGCCACCCGAAAAACCGAGAGATGACATAGAGGTCAATATCAGAAGAAGCCCCCTCTTCTTACAAAAGGAAATAGCATGCACCAATGCTATCATTCAAAGGGTAAGGGGAGAGGGAGGTACATTAGAATTGGAGATGTAGGTAAGGAATTCAGAAAGGTCTATTGGGAACGAAGGGTCTAAACTGGAGACTCTAGTTCATTCTTTGACTGGAGAGGAATGAGGGAGACTGATTCTGAACAGCATTAATTGCAACATACCAACCCCAGGCCACGCGAATGCTATGGTTCAATCAAGTGACATGCATGCGCCACTTCTGATTGAACTCAACAACTCTGCAACACTCAATTGGAGTCAAATGGGGGGGGGGGGGGGGGGGGGGGGGGCTAGGCCTCTCAGACCTACCCGAATTTCAAATTGATGGAGCGGGCCATGAGAAGAGTAAGACACAATCATGGGCTGATATGGTTGAAGAAGAATTTTATAAAGAAAAATAGTTAATGGGCCTCAGAGAGGGACTGGACCAGCATGAACCTTCAAACAAAAAAGGTAAACAAATAATGGGATACGCAAAAATGATGACTAATTTGGGGGAGCAATCAATAGGCCCAACCAAAACCAAATCTAAGCGGGCTAGGAAGAGGATTAAAAAACCTGTCTCAGAGGTGGATCTTAGAAGGTCCATTCGGATCCTGACTAAAGGGGAAGACACTAGACTCTACACCCCGAAAAAGGACCCCAACAAAAATCAGACCAGTCAGGCGACGGCGATAGCAAAGAAACTGGAAGATGTGGTAGTCCTCAAGGTATTGGCAGACGACGTAATAGTAATCACCCCCCTTCTAGAGGAGTAGCTGGCTAAAGTGAACAGGTTCTGCACTGGTATCCTAAAGGAGGTGGACCAAGCACCACCACTGGCGCACGGCGACAACAGGACCCTCAACAGTAACCAGGCAAACAACAATAACAATGCAGAAGACCTGACGGAGGAGGAGTACAACATCTCTGACAAGGCCACCATGGCAGCCGACGACACTTGTAGCACAATAGACGATGCTGCAAAGCTACCACTCAATGAGGAACCAGACGACGGCTACATGGAAGCACAGAATGAGACCATGCATGAGGATGAACAATTTGAAGAAGAGTCTGAAGAGGAAGAACCCAAAGAGCAAGGGGTTGAAATAAAGGAGACAACACTGGAGCCGAATGAAGAAGGACCACTTGACCTGGGAGAATCGGTTCTAGATGATATTAATCTGGACTCTGATGAGGATCTCATGGATGATGAAGGGGAGGGACGCGATGCATCACTTTTAGTTTATTTAATTTAGTTTAATTTTACCCGTTTAGGACTTTTGAGGTTTGTGCAAGTGTTTAGCACTATATTTTTTGTAACTCAGTGATGTCAAACGAACCAAATGCAATGTAATTTCCATTTAAGTTTCTGTTCAAAATCTTAAATTGGAATGTGAGAGAAATTGGGGATATTAACAAATGCACAGTAATTAAAAATAGTGTGGTTGATGCAAATTGTGATATAGTTTCTTTTCAAGAGACTAAATGGAACGAACACTTGATTTTTCGAGTTCAGCAAGTTTGCCCCTTCAAATTTAGGAATTATACAACACTTGATGTAGGGAGAAATTCTACTCGCGTGGAGTGAATCCTTTTGATACACCCAAACATATATTAAAACTTATAGTACAACTATTATTTTAGAGAAATGAGACTTTAAATTTATTTTAACAAGTGTGTATGGGCCTCAAAGTGATGTGGAGAAATTAGTATTTTTAAATGAGATTAGACAATTGAGAAGTGAAATCATTAATCATGAACCTTGGATAATTTTAGGTGACTTTAACATTATCCTATCGCATGCAGACACAACATCCACAAATCTAAACTTAGGTACCATGTTACAATTTAATAACCTAATTCATGACTTGGACCTATTGGACATCCCTTTAATTAGCCGATCCTACACATGGTCAAGTAGATGGCCACCACCTACCTTCTCAAAATTAGACCAAGTCCTATTATCAAACCAGTGGAATATGATGGGAGCAACTTGCACTACAGACGGCTTCTGACCATGCACCAATGATTTTACATATTAAACCACACTTAACACATGCAGGCAGGTCTTTTAGGTTCGAAACACACTGGATTAATCACCCAGACATAAAGGCAATAATAGGAAATGCTTGGAACATGAATCGGAGCGAAAGCATTACAAACCAGGTAAAGCGACTGGACCAAAAAATAAGAGCTACACAGAGAGCGCTAACAAAATGGGCTTTAGACACATACAAAAAAAGAGATACCTTTCTGTGCAGATCTAAATAGGTAGTGTAGTAACTTGACCATGTGAAGGAGGTCAGACAACTAACGCTAGGGGAATTCAAATTGAGAATATCAATCTAGGCTCATATATTTAAATTAGCAAAGCAGATAGAGGAACAATGGAAACAAAGATCAGGGGCACGGTGGTTGAAGCTAGGGGACAATAATACTAAGTATTTCCATGCGGTGGCAAAAGGCAGGAAAAACATCAACCACATCTCTCTGACAAATGAGGTGACGGGACAGCAGGTGCCTGCGGAGGATCTAAACTTGGTACTTTTTAACCACTTCAACGCACTACTGGGTACTAGATAGGCAAGCCAAACCACCTTTGACTTGACAGGTCAGATAGGTCAACAATGGATCGCAGAATTGTCAGAATTAGACAAACCGGTAATGGAAGAGGAAATAAAAAGGTGGTATTTAAATTATCGAAAGGGAAGGCAAGTGGACCGGACGGGTTCGCGGCAGAATTCTATCTGCAGTACTGGGACATTGTAGGGCCGGATGTAGTGGCATGCATACTGGATTTCTATGAGGAAACAAAGATTACAAAAATAAACAAGGCGGCCATCACACTGGTCCCGAAGAAGAGAAGGGCAATAGCAACCTCTGACTTTAGACCAATCAGTGTGATAAATACCTCAACAAAAATCATCACAAAAATTATGGCGAATATATTGCAGTCGCACCTGAACCAATTGATCTCGAACAACCAGATATCATTCGTCAAGGGGAGATCAATCATGGAATCATTTGCAGTAGCAAGAGAGTATTTAAATTACTGCCACAAGATGAAAATCTCTTCTATCTTATATAAGGTGGACTTTACCAAGGCTTTCGATAAAGTAGATTGATGCTTCTTAACTAATCTACTCATCGAGCGGGGGTTCCCATCAAGATGGTTAGCGGCTGTTTTAACTATCCTAAAATCATTGAGTTCGACGGTAAAAGTAAATGGAACTTTAACTCCTTATTTCAGGCACAAGAGAGGATTACGGCAGGGAGACCCACTATTGCCCATGTTTTTTATCCTACTAACAGATTCTTTAAAGTGATTTATCAACAACTCCATTCAGCTACTGCACTCACCAATGGTGGTGCCTCCGCGAACGATCCAGTATGCGGATGACACAATAATTTTCACAGAGGCACACCCAATCTCATTGAAAATCTTGGCAAATAATTTACAATTTTGGGGATCTAATGAGCTTAAGGATTAACGTGACCAAAAGCAACTTTGTGCCAATAATGATTCCCAATCGACTGATAGGGGTGATAGAAAGGTTACTATCTTCGCGGAACATTACCAATTACATACCTGGGACTGCCACTGTCAATCAGACAACTAAGGAAGGCAGATTTCCAACCGTTAATAGAGGCAGTACAGAATCGGCTAGCAACGTGGCAATTATCGTTTTGACTTATAGAGGAAGACTCACTCTGGTCAAAGAGGTTTTAACGACATTGCCACTTCATTACATACAGGTAATAAGATCCCGAAGGGGAACCAAATTTGTAGAGGAATAAAATATTTAGTGGATTGGGAATAGGATACAGGGTTTCCGACATTGCCACTTCATAGAATTAGTACCATTTTACAAGGTTTCCGTGTCTCAAATGGAGGCAGGGAATAGGATACAGGGAGCAACACACATCTGGAAATGGACAGGGTCTGACGTACTCACAACATCTTCTACATATGCAATGATGCACAATGGAGGAGTTATTGATAGGACCAACCTTGAGCTATAGAAGATCGAGTGCCCAGTAAGATTATATTCTTCCTCTGGGTGGCACTGCAGAATAAACTACTAATGCAACATAACCTAATCACTAAAGGATGCAATGTATAACCAGGATGCCATCTCTGCGGCATAGGGATCATAGAGGTAACAACACACCTGTTAATCACTTGTGTTTACTCAATGCAGTTCTGGAGACGCTTGAGAGGTAACTGGTGGCGATCAATGAGGCACCAGAGCCTATTGTAGTTCTGGTGGGACGAGAGGGTCCCTTTATCGCCCGAAGATCGCGTCAAAAGGGACAGGCTTTGGGCAGCAGGGTGCTGGATGCTCAGGCGAGAGAGGAATAGAAGACTATTAATAGAAAAGAGTAGACGGATAGAGCAACTGATGGAGCAGGCCAATCTAGACATTAGGAATTGACAAGAGATTAGTAACAGAGAATGAATAGCAACATAGAGAGATTATATTTATAATTGTATAAAATTGGGTAAATAGTTAGATTTGAGCTTGTAAATAACTTTTTTTAATCAATCGAAATGTTAGCTTCAGCTGGCCTCTAAAAAAAAAGTAACATGGAATAGGGTTTTCTAGTACTTTAACTGATGAAAACATATGGCAAAAATGGATAAAATATTCAAAATCACTTTGATAATCAGACTGTTGACACCTAAAAATCTAAACAATAGTAAAAACATCATAACTAGAATTTATATTCCAGATCCAAAACTTCAAATATTAAATTTATATGATACACGTCTCATAAGTAATAACTACATGAAGAGGTTAAAATTTAATTACATAAATCAGATGATAGACTGGTATTGAAGAATTATCTAACATCCGCGTTGGTCAAAGTCATATAATTTATTGAGCATGATGGTTCCACTCCTTGCTCTGTTACTCTTATATTGAAGTATGCCGGTTGCTTGGGCTCCGGTAGAATTATACTTGCAGTGGTAAGAAACATGATCACATCAGACATGGTAGGTCGATTGGCTGGATTCTCTTGTACGCACAGTAGTGCCACATGGATGCATTTCTCTATGATCTGTCTATGGGGAGCTTTAGTTAATACAGGATAAATTAGCTCTGCAATGTTTCCTCCTTTCCATCTATCCCAAGCCTAAAAATAGAAAAGAAGAATATCAACACTGACAGCTATTTGGTACCATAGTACCAACAATAAACTAAGTGTAGAAACATAATTCCCTTCTAAGTTTGTAACATATGATTATTGTACAATTAAGAGTTTAAGTTGTGTATATATATTTCATTACATATCCAAGAAGGTTGAGAAAGTCTCCATATTGGTGAAAACCCATATTCCTTGTGCCGCTTACAATCTCCAGAAGCAGCACACCGAAACTAAAGACATCTGATTTGATTGAAAAAAGACCCTCGGATGCATACTCTGGAGCCATGTAACCGCTGATAAAAAACAACCGGGTGTTATAGACCATCATTTTTTGAATTTTGTTGTCTTCATTAAATTAATTTTATCTTCTCAAGAAATACTAAAATCTCTAATTCGAGTAGATTTGTTTTCTACTTGAACTATACTACTTGTTTACAATAAAACAAAATTTATAATTTTTATTTTATTTTGCATATGATGCTATACTCACTAAGTCCCAACTACCCTGTTGGTATTTGCTTGGAGCTCTTTTGCACTAAAAATCCTAGCCAATCCGAAATCTGATATCTTCGGATTCATCTCAGAGTCTAAGAGAATGTTGCTTGCTTTCAGATCTCTGTGAATAATTCTTAGCCTCGAGTGTTTGTGGAGATATAAGAGTCCTTGAGCAATGCCTTCAATTATCTCAAAACGTTTTTCCCAATTCAGAAGTTCTCCTCTTGTTTTATCTGCGATAAAAAATATATATATGCAAAGGAGTTGGATTATCTTTGTTATTAGATTCCAACAACTCATAATTTCCTTGGTATGGAATTATTAGTTTTTAATTAAAATTTTAAAATATGAGGAGTCAAATATTGAAGTGTTTTATAATAAAGAAACTTATGGGTGAATAAGTTAATGGAAGAAAGAAGAAACTTTGTGATCTGAGAGGCCTCCCAGATTAGATTATTAAATGCATGATTAAAAATTAGTTTGATAAGAAAAAAAATGAAACCCCAGTGATATATTACAGATGACTCAGCATGTACTAAGAAAAAAAACACAAAACTTTTCTATAAAGAACTGAGTCGTTTTAAGTAACATGGAATAGGTTTAGTACTGCAATTGATGAAAAGTTGAAAACATATGGCAAATATGGATAAAATATTCAAAAACACTTTGATAATAGGTTTCTAGAAACATACCAAAAATGAAATAGTCTAAGCTCATGTTGGGCATGAACTCATAAATCAATATTTTCTCCTCTCCTTGAATGCACCAGCCGATCAGCCGGACTAAGTTTCTGTGTTGCAACTTTGCGATAAGTTGGATTTCATTTATAAATTCAACTAGACCTTGACCTGAATATGAAGAAAGCCTCTTGACAGCAATCTCAAGTCCATCTTGTAGCACGCCCTAGAAGAAGAACTTTGAATCACAATATAACCTAATTCTTCTTTTAATTTCATCATAAAATATTGTCATGCATTTTACTGACTTCCTTTACTTTAATGGCCACGTTATACTTGTGGCTTTTCTTTCTCTTAAAAAGTAATATATAAATGGAATAAATAAGAAAGAGAAAAAGGAAAGCAGTATGGAGATGGAAGCAAATAGGAAGCACCTTATAGACAGGTCCAAATCCACCTTCGCCAAGTTTATTGTCTGATGAAAAGTTACCTGTCGCATTAGCTATTTGATTGAAATTAAAGAGTGGAGAATCTGAACTTGTTTCTCTGCTCCATATATCCAGTGTTTCATTATTGTTAGTTGCGAGCATCCTTTCTTCTTGAGAAATCTCAGTTTCTAAATCATTAAAGATGATATAAAATGTTAGATAAGTTTTCATGCAAATGAACATGTCGACAAGTACTGTTCAAATTGTATAAAAAATTAAACCTGCAGATCTCAGTGATCTGATTAACAAAAAGACGATGAAGCAGCCAATAATAAGCACATAAATGAGAAGCCTGATCTTTCCTCCTGAATAAATTTATGAGGTTGAAAAAATAAACACATATCAATAGTTGAATTCTTTTGCAATTTTGCATAGATAAGGACTGAAGATAAAGATTCAACATTCGTAAAGAACGGATGGATAAACACATTCAAAAAATCAAAATTATGTGGCAAATGTTCATCAAGTTGGACTCAGGTTAGTTCACTTTCAACTGTAGTCTGGCCAGCTTTGGATTTGGGTTAATTGGATTGCAAATCAGTTTTTATCTCTGGTAATTTACAGGTACAGCTCGGGTTGAGCTTGGATTATTCCAGAGTATAACGGGCCAGTCAGATTAAGGTTATAAGCACCTACCATATATAGAATGTTAAGACAACATTTTGGGTCAGGTGTTTATGTAATTTTGGGATAAGTTCTGCATTATGATATTTCTTCTAAATTCTCCTGAGTAGATCAGCTTTTTTATTTTTTATTTATTTTTTATTTAAGCAAGTTTTGCTGTTCCCTCTTCAAATGATTTGATTAAGTACCACAAATATAGATACTGGTAGTGTTGCAGAAAAGGAACAGTTCAGGACCAGATCAGATAGGGCCAACTAAGTTTGCTCTTTAGAAAAGGTCAATTCAGGTTTCTGGTCTTCAAATGCTGATTTTTTCAGGTTTAAGTTTGATCTAGTCAGCATGTTTGACTTTTCAAGATTTGTCAGTGAGTTTGGATTGGGGAGTTCGATTTGGATGGCAGGTCATTTAGTTAGGTCAATATTTGTGATGCAAGATTTGAGTAAGTGTAACCTTGAACCTTCTGCAATCATGTGTTTTGCTGATTATCTGAACATGCATCCCAACATAATGGCTGTAATTTTTCTTCTGCGAGACAGATCAACAGCAAAGATATGTAACATATCATGTTACAATATGCAGATGACTGGAATTCTGTTGCAGTACAACTATATAGGTATAAAATTCTGGTCACCTGTATATGAAATTATTTTTGTAGTCCGAACTCCGAAGTGAAATGTTATTTTTTAGTATGACACTAACATCGCACTAATAATTGACTGACATATTGACATGGAAGATTTGGACTTGAAGGAAGCAACTTCTGCAGTTAGTAGTTACCCTTATTAACTTTCAGGGAACTAAATTCTGACTTGACTTGAGGGATGGGCTTGGTTTTTTCACTGGCAACAGCAAAAGAAAACCAAAAAATTGAACAAAAGAAAAAATTAGAAGAGGAAATTAAGGAAAAGAAAAGATGGGGACTTCCAAGAAGCAACATTTCTCTCAAGTATTCTTATCAGCACAATCTAGCTTAATTAGTGCAGATCGAATATCTGAAGTGGCTTTTTATTTTTGTCTAATTTTTTTTTTATTTGTCTCCTCCTAGACATATATGGTTGGTCGCCTATACCTAGCAAAGATTTTAGCCAGGCCAAAATTGCATGTACCTCCGATGAGTCATTACGTCTTTGTGGAAAATTGATTAGATCGTCTAGGCAGGTTGCCTATAGGGCTTGGAATTCAAAGATAGAGAGAGGGATTGTTTACGCAGGACAAATATACATTAAAAATAGAGAGAATTTCATATATACCACTCAAAAACTGTAAAATTACATATTTATCATTCAAATTTCTATAATTACATATTTATCATCTAAAAATCTAATAACTCACATACTTACCCAAGTAATCAAGAAATAAGCTTAACTAAGTTTAAGATTATATAAAATATAGGGAGAACATATATACTACTCAAAAACTGTGAAATTACGTATTTACCATTCAAATTTTTGTAATTACATATTTACCATCTAAAAAAATCTAATAACTCACATATTTACCCAATTAATCAAAAAATGAGATTAATTAAGTTTAAGATTATATAAAATATAATTAACAAGTTATTTAGTCGTTCCTCCTTCTTTGTCCATGCCTCATTTGCGCACAGATTTTCCTTCCGTCTTTTTTGAGGTAACTTCCTATTTTCGCTTAAACTCTCTCATTATCCTGTCTCTCTCTCTTAAACTCAGAAAGAAGGGGCAGTAGACTCGGATTTAAGAATTCCAACTCCAGCTTAATCGTTTAAAAACAAAGTAATCGCTCCAATTTTTTTCCAACAAAATAACCTATACTAAATTCGACGCTAATGTCACAACTCATTATCAAAGTAGTAACTGAGTTTGAGAATATATGTTTTGTTACTGACTCAGTTTGGAATATCTGTTTCTAATCTTTTATATCAGGTATAAAGGAGAACGGTTCTAAGGAATGAAAGAGAGGGTCCTATGTTAATCCTTGATTAATTATAGTTTTACGAAAATTTAAACATAATTAATCTAAGTTTTTGGTATATTTGATATATACTAAGGACTTGAGCTCACATTGAAAGCAGGCATCCAGAAAATTCAGGTGTACGGTGATTCGCAATTGATTATAAATCAGGTTGTTGGAAAATACAAAGTGCTTAAGCCAGAGTTGGTAAAATACCATCAAAAGGCAGTGGAATTAATGAAGGAAATCCCAGAGGTCACCTATGAAAAGATATCAAGGGCTGCTAATGGTAAAGCAGATGCACTCGCTAGGGTAGCCAAAGAGTTGTGCGAACCAAACGATACTGAAGTCCACATCACCGTCAGGAATAGACAACCATTGTTCTCATACTTCTCCGATGAAAACCAAGGGAACAACACACTACAAGAACAAGAAGAATGCAAGACACCTGTTAGTCAAGATGAGCCCTCAACCGAAACCATGGTGGTTCAAACAGAAGGGGATTGGAGACAACCCTTCATAGAATATTTCAAACATGGCACTTTGCCTAAAGGAAAGTCTATGCAAGAACAACTTCAAAAGCGAGCTCTTCGTTTTGCTTACCTCAATAATACCCTCTACAGATGGTCATACGATCAATTATGATTACGATGTGTCTCACTAAAGTTATATTGGGTAAATATATGAATTATTGAATTTTTAGATGGTAAATATGTAATTACAAAAATTTGAATGGTAAATATGTAATTTTACAGTTTTTGAGTTGTATATGAAATTCTCCCTCCTCAATAACTTGAACATTCGAATCATTTATTTGGATTTTAAAATCGCAAATATAATTTATAAAAATATAGTGTCAAGATGTGTCACCATAAAATGGTGTAATTGGATCCCTCCTCAAAATATAATTAATAAGTTATTTAGTCTCTTCTCCTTCTCTGCCCCTTTCTCTTTTGCTCACAGATTTCTCTCTCGTCTTTTTTGACGTAATTTATCATTTTCGTTAAAACTCTCTTTTTATCTCGTCTCTTCCACTTAAACTCGGAGAGAAGGGGCAGCAGATTCAGATATAAGAATTCCAACTTCAACTTGATCATCTAAAAACAAGGTAAACACTCTAACTTTTCTAACAAAATAACTCGTACTAAATTCGATGCTGATATCGCAACCGGTTATCAAAGTAGTAATTGAGTTTGAGAATCTGTGTTTTGTTACTGGCACAGTTTGGAATTTCTATTTTTAATCTTTTATATTGGATATAAAGGAGAACGGTTCTAATTAGGAAAGAAAGAAATAGTACTAAGTTAATCCTTAATTAATTATAGTTTTAAGAAAATTAAACATAAATTTGATATATTTGAGTTATTATAGTTTTGGGTATATTTGATATATACTAAAGTAATATTGGGTAAATATTTGAGTTATTAGATTTTTAGATAATAAATATGTAATTACAAAAATTTGAATGATAAATACGTAATTTCACAGTTTTGAGTGGTATATATGAAATTCTCCCTTATATATATATATATATATATCTCCGGACTAATATATTTACAAAAAAATTATTAAAAAATATTACAGGACTAATATACATTAAAAAAACCTTAAAAAAATCTACATGAAAAAGATCCATAATTCCTATGAGAAAACTTGTATATCACATGTCAGACTATATTATATCGAGGATTTCAAATTAACAGCTGAAGCTAATTACTGTGAATCCTTATCCTACCTTCCTTGACAAATAAGAGTTTTATGTTCATTCTTTGATGATTAATTAGGAGATCTGTGTATGTTGCCATTTTGTAAAATAAACATATATGTAAGAATTAAAGATATTCCAGGCTTTCTTTTTGAAAAACTGAAAGAGAAAAGAGGTGTTGAATAGTCACCTTTACTGTTGCTAGATGGAGAATTCATTGTAGGAGGCTGAGTTGGGTGGTTACTAGATGCTGGAGGAGTTGGTGTTACTGTCCCCGAGATTGAACCTATTTGTTGATCTGGATTTCCAGAAAAGAAGGTGTATGTTTCATACCTCAGGTTGCATCTCACTCCTAAAACCCTTGCCCCTAGCCGCCCATCAAAAGATTTTAGCGTCTGATCAATAAGGTCCTGTAAACAAGCACGGCATGTATTGTTTGAAAAATCAGGCGTGCACTGTGACAAGCCATAGATCACCGGCAAGGATGCCGTTATGTTTATCGCTCCAGTCCAAAAATGCTTTCTCGAGTTAAAAGCTGCCTGATCTGAGACGGTGCTTAGTAGTGTGGTCACCACAGAGTTGTAGTAGTCTTTTGTAATGTTATTCGATGGATCCCATCCACTAAATCTACCGCCTGTCATGTTTTTGGTGTTCCACATATAGATTACTTGCGAATTATCACTTGAGTTGAGGAACTGCTGGTTGGAGTACCTCAAGAGGCAGAAGTCATAATATAAAATGGCTGCTTTTGTGTATGGGCATAGATTCATTACATCTTGGAAGGATTGGTTAAGGCAGTCTCCACAAATAGAAGAATTAATGTCGCCGCGACAGAGGACAAGACCAGAGATCTGGTCTGGCGCTGTACCAATTGTATTTTCATAGAAACCATGTTCGGCAACTGCTTCTGTGGTAAGGGAGGAGGAGAGTTTGTCGAGGTTGAAATCGTATGTGCTATTTACGGTGTAGTTACCGGTGGTGCCGCAAATTTGGTAGAGTACATCGGCTGCAGATGATAGATGTAAGCAGAGATTTGTGAGGAAGAAAGCAAAAAGGCAGAGATTTTGGTTCTTCATTGCTCTGTTTTTGGTCAAGGAACTAAATGATGGAACAATAAACGTTATTTAGAACCTTCATAATCACACATTGTTTATTTTACGTTTTGGTTTTCTTAATTTAAACTTTCGTAATTCTGTCCTGATATTATCATGAATAAAATCGACAACATAATGAGCAAATTACCATCACAACTCACAAATGGCGGCCATTTTTATTAATATCCAAAAGAAAAAGTTAATTTTAAAAATAACCCCGCATTCTATTTTTTTCAAAAATGACCTAGCCGTCTAGCCCACGGGCGGTCTTCTTCTTTTTTTTTTTTCTTTTTTTAATAGAAATCTGAGTATTTGATTTAAATAATTTTATGAAAAAAAAGTTTTATTGTTTAGAGTGTATACCAAAATAATAAGACATTTGATAAATTTATGAAGTGTGTCGTAACTCTTTATAAGTTTGATTTTATTTGTCAGTTAGATATCACAAGTCTAAATATAACATTAATGAAGGACTTGGTCTTTATTCAAAAAATTTCAAGCTCTCACAGTTTGTTGATCTTTTTCTCTTTTTGTAGTTTTTATAATATATGTATAATATATATATACATATATACATATACACATATACGCATATACATGAGTAGAACTAGGGTGCTCTTAAGCTCACCAAAGTTTTGGTGAGTTTAACTCTAAAACTTATCAAATCGATCTCAAATGACGAATCCGAACGGTTAAAACCCTCCTACTTTACGTGTGATGCATCTACATGTGAAATTTTTAAACATTCTAATTAATTTAGTGTAAAGTCAAGCGGTCAAAAAACGTTCAAAAATAAATGCACTAAAATTAATTTATTAACCTTCTAATTTTGACCGCTTGACTTTATACTAAATTAATTTGAATGTTTAAAAATTTTATATATAGATACATCACACGCAAGGTAGGCGGATTTCAACGGTTCGGATTCATTATTTGAAATCGATTTTATAAGTTTTAGAGTTAAACTCATCAAAACTTTGGTAAGCTTAAGAGCACCCTAGTTCTACTCATATATATATATATATATAGTAGCTTAAATAAGAGATAAATTGAGAACTAGCATCTGGGTTAGTTGATAAAGACATGATGTTTATGAGAAAGGTAATTGGTTCGAAACTCAATTTTTTTATTGTAATAACAAGACTATGCATGAAATTTAAAAATTAGACTTTCATCTTTCTTTAAAAAAATTAAGAGATAAATTAACCAAGGCGCATCAGTTTGATTAATCGAACAAGATATTTTTTTTAATTAAAATAAATAGTTTAATTGGTTTGATTAGTTGTGCACTGGCCATCAGGAAAACAGCTGTCCCTTATTGTCTGGAAATATTATATGGCCTGTTCTCTATTAGACCTCCAAAGGTTGTCAATAGTACCGGATTATATTTATTAATAACAATTTCACTAATCTTTTTGCTTGTTGTTGACAAAAATAAATTTCTCAAAATTATCTGGGGAAATGGTACAACGGATCTCCATTTGTTGGGGCTTTCATAATATATGGAAATAATAAAAAATTAAAAACAGCTAACTGAAAATGGATAACAAAATGATAAAAGAATCTGCAATCTTCTATAAGCTATTCACAATATATACACCCCCCCAACTATATACAAAATGATAAAAGAAACAAAATATTACGAGTTCTTCTTATTATTATTATTTGAGTAAAGGTTTAAAGTCTAGCCTCTCAACTATTTAATATTCTTGTTATTATAACAAACAATTTCTCCATTTAGACTTCAAACTCATGATCTCCTACATAGAGACTATGTGCCTTTGCCACTAGACCAAATACTAGTTCTAATTTATACCTTTTTATTATCTATGATCAGTAGCTATTATTGCACAATAACATAGTATATAACCCGAAAATTTTAAATATACTATTATCCTAAAAAAGATAAACCAAACCATCACTTTCTCTTAAAATTTCGAATTTTGACATGGCCGTATCTAGGGGATGCGGCCATCTTTTTTTTTTTTTTTTTTTTTCTTTCTTCTTTGTGTAGTTCAATCTGAACGGGAAAAAAAAGGGGTGGCTGCATCCCCTAGATGCGGCCCAAAAAAAGGTGGCAGTACCTAGGGGATGCAGCTATGTCAAAAATCAACATTTTCAGAAATCGTAGCTATTTGGTTTATTTTTTTTGGAAGTATGGTATATTTAAAAATTTCGGACATATAATAGACACCATTAAACAAAAAGAAAAATAAATTACTATCACATATAGTGAGAAAACAAGTATTAATCAAGCACAAATTAAGGCGCATTCAATCAAGATTGTCGCCATATTTTGAATCTGACACCTTTATCGCAGTAACATCGGGTCGATCTTCAGCAAGGAGGATCATTAGGATCCTGACAGCAATGTGTGAAAGGATTGCAATCAAAAAAAGGTTTAGGAAATGGATCAGGTCTTGCTCCTGCTTGATTGAATAATAGAGATGCTAAAATGAAGAAGAACCAAACAAAAAGTACAATTGGAAATTATTTACTTCCTGGAATCATCTTGGAAAAAGAAGAAGAGAATAACAAATGTAGTAAGATTTGGGGTGCTTGGTGCTTGTAAATGAGCCCCGGCAGATTATGAATTATATATACTGGTACTGTCATACTGAGCTTGTAATCGTGAGAGATTATCTTATTTTCGTGGAAATTTCGCTAGATTGAACATGTACTTACGACATGTTTACCGTATTCGTATTTCAATCGGTTATACTTAAAAAAAATGATTTTCTACCATTTTCTATAGTCAACCAAATTCACATTTCAAGCCATCTGCATTCTTATTTTAATTATTTTAGTCAACCAGATCCGATTTTAATACAGCAAGCACAACGTTCTTTCAAGCGATATTAACGGTCCATGATGATTGGAACTTTCAACAACACAAATTCTCCATAATATTGGTTGATTTTTTTCTATTAATTTATTTTCGGTTCTGAAACTATTTTACACTTCTGTTCTGTGTGACCAGATGTAGATCCAAGTTAATTGAATGATAATTAATTGACTCTCATTCATTTTTATTTCTTTTTTATAATTATACTTGATTTTCTTTATAAATTAAAATAAAATGTTATGGTACTGTAAAATTGACCTCCAAATACTGTATGTAAATTTGATATGATTGATCTCTATTTATGTTTGAGTTCATAACTTGAAAGTCTAACTCCGCCCCTGTATGTGACTGTGTCCCTTTTAATTTTACTAGAAAGGTTTTAATATCACAAGGTTTGTAAGAATGACTTCTGGTTAGTAACAAAGGACTATATATAATTTTACTGGAAAGGTTTTAATATCACAAGGTTTGTAAGAATGGCTTCTGGTTAGTAACAAAGGACAATATATATCATTCGCGTGGAAAATTGTAGATATGAAAATCTAGATAGAGAGTTTTTTATGGACATTAAATTGAAATTGAAAGAGTAGACATCAATCTTTTTATCTCAAATTTTTTTTTCACAAGATTTGCATTATTGTATACCAAAAAAGTCACATTTTTTTTTTTTAGTTATATTTTAAAATTTGAGAGTAAATTAATGTTGAGTTCAAACCGTATGTTAACATTATTCATTTTTATAGGAGAAATGTCCACCTAAAGTTTACTGATCTTTGGACCTTATTTTATGCTAGATCAAGCTGGCAAATTAAACTGAGTACATTTAAATTAATCTATCTTAGTTATCTAAATTTGTTCATTTTTTATCACTTAATGTATGAAGTGTACTTAAAAAAATCATAATTTTATGTGCACATTATCTCTCTAGAAAATGAATAAAATCAATAATTTTTTATTACTTGCAACTTCACTTGCAGTAATTTCTCTCTCCGGCAGCAAATGCTGACACTTATACATATCCACCACTTCAAGCAGGCCTCTCCTTCAGTTACTACAAGTCGACTTGCCCGCAAATCAAGTCGATCGTGAGTAACTACCTAGCAAGCACCTTCAAGAGTAACATCGGCCTTGCTGCTGGCCTTCTCCACCTTCATTTCCATGATTGCTTTGTGCAGGTGTGAAAAATGAGTTGCATACATCTAGTCTCGCTTTTTTCTAAAATTACAAAAGAAAAGAGAGAACATGTTTCACTAGATTACATTTTTACATGTTATATCTAATACAGTCTATTTTGTCAAATGGAAATGGTGTACAAGTAGTAACTTTGCCAACGGTCAACTATTTTTAGTAATACCACTCCAAACATATATACATACATTAATGATATATTTTGCTTGTTCCGGTATTGATCGATAATTTGATATGCAGGGATGTGAATCATCGGTCCTGCTTGACGGCTCTGCCAGTGGGCCTGGAGAGCAGGAGACACCGCCTAACCTGACATTGAGGCCTGTAGCTATCAAGGCCATCAATGATATCCGAGCTCTCATTGACAAGGCTTGCGGCCGCGTTGTCTCCTGTCACCTTGGTATATTTCTCCCTATCTCTTTCAGTGTGTGTGTATATATATATAAAAAAAACGGAGTTCTGAATTCTGAATTCTGAAATCTGAACTTAGTTGAACAGAACTATTACAGAGTAGAACTAGGGTACGTGTTCTTAAGTTCACCAAATCCCTTGATGTGTCAAATTGGCTTCAAATGACAAATTCAAATTGTTAAAATCCGTTTATTTTATGAGTGATGCGTCTACATGTGAAAATTTTAAATATTCGAATTAATTTAATATAAAGTCAAGCGGTTAAAATTAGAAAGTTAATAAATTAATTTTATCATTTTTTGAACGTTTTTTGACCATTTGACTCTATGTAAAATTAACTTTTTTTACATGTAGACGCATCACTCGTAAGGTAGACGAGTTTCAATGATTCAGATCCATCATTTGAAGTGAATTTAACGAGTTTTAGACTTGAGTTCACCAAGAAACTTGGTGACCTTAAGAACACCCTAGTTCTACTCTACAACTTAATTACTGATATTGCCAACCTATAGTTAATTATATACGTATATTCAGTTCTTGGAACTTTAGTTCCACAAGGATGTGGTCAAATGTGCATTCAAACACAGACACTGATTTGGGGCTCCCTGATAATTGATTGTTACATTTGTAAATCATGATACATGCACTAATTAAGAGCTAGGATTCGTTAAGCTCTCCTACTTTAGAAGTATTTTGTTCATAAATTTATATTACTTTGAAGATAAACTCTAGGATCGTTAATAATGATAGTGACAATAATTAAATTATGATGGTGATGGTAATTAAGATTATGGTTAAAGTGATGGCGACATTAAGAACTACCCCGCTAACCAGGATACTATATTTTAATTACTTTACAGTTGCAGAAGGTAAGTGGCAATGTGATGATATAGTTATAGATTACCTTTTTTAACCAAAAAGATTATCCAATATCAGTAGTCCTTATCCCATTATCTTTAGATTCACGTGTAAATCAATGTTAAAAGAAGTAATAAGTTTGCCAACAAGACTCTATATATATAGCTAGTCAAAAGTTAAGAATTAGATATATTGAAAAGCAAAACGGTCATAAAATCATTTAGTTATCAATGCCGGCCTCAGTAGCACTAATATAATTAAATAAAACAATAAAATAAAATCAAGCCTAATTATCAATTGCTTAATTACAGTCTGGCGGCCCCAACTACGAGGTCCCACTTGGCAGACGTGATGGCCTAACCTTCGCCACCCGGAATGCCACCTTGGCCAGTTTACCAGTCCCGAGCTCCAACGTAACCACACTATTGTCGGTTCTTAACACCCTCGGTCTTGACACAAATGACCTGGTTGCACTATCCGGCGGCCACACCATCGGCCTTGCTCACTGCTCCTCATTTGAGAGCCGACTGTTTCCAGTACAACTCCACCATGAACCAGTGGTTTGCCAGCCAGCTCAAACTGACCTGCCCGGTAAAGAACACGGACAACACAATGGTGAACGACATCCGTACACCCAACACGTTTGACAACAAGTACTATGTTGATCTGTTGAACCGGCAAGGATTGTTCACTTCCAACCAGGATATGTACACCGACTCAAGGACCAAGCCAATAGTTACCAACTTTGCCCTGAGCCAAGACTTGTTCTTCCAGAAGTTTGTGTACTCAATCGTCTTGACTGGCAGCTAGCAACAGGGTGATTCATGCGAATTGCTCTGCCAAGAACCCGTCACGTATTGAGTTCTTACAGCCGGTGACCGATGGTGAGGGGGACAGTCAGGCCTTCTAAACCGGCCTTCTTTCCTACAAGTCCTTGTGTAGTTTGTTTTATTTCTAATGAACTTGTGGTTGTCCTGTGAGTGTTGCTAGCTTTGGAAACCCGGTAATGTTTAACTCTTTTAGAAGTAGGTAACATGCTAGTAACCTAGTATGCTACTTTTGTAACATTAATTAGGTTGTTATCCCGTGCGTTTCTTCCACTTTTGTGATGTTTTTGTTTTCTTTTCTTTTCTTTTTGTGCTGCCACTTTTGTAATGAAAATAAAATAGTGCATGGGTGGTTGAGTGATGCCACTTATTCAACTACCCTGCAACTAGACAAATTGTCTGAGTAAGCTTTTGCATTGTTAATTTCTTTTTGGCAATATCCATGATTAATTAACTTATACAAAATTACAAGTGATTAAATGATTAAACTGTAAAGGGTGAATTGTCACGATATTAATTTATTTCTTCAAAAGAAATATACAATATATAACCTATCCCATTGTATTTGGAGACAGTAAAATTATCACGATATAATTATGATATGACTTATAAAAGGTTATTTAGACAAAAAAAATGAGTTAGTGCCTGTGGGCAAAAATTATTTAAATTTTGGAAACCCTCATCTACCATTTGGATATGATTATGCTACTTTGTGCCTTCGTTTATAGTTTATAGTGTAATCAACACAACTCAACAAAATTTCTAGCTCTTTTAAATTTTTTGAGTAAAAGTTGGATGGCAAACTATTCAACTATTAAATATCCATATCAAGAAAAAAAAAATTTCCAGAGTTTTGTACCTGCAACCTCCTACCATGGTAGGAGAGCATTGCCTTATTTGCTAACTTTTTTAAGTTAATTAGATAATTAATTGGTCATAAAAGTTGGAAACAATTAATACTGAAAATTATCCAGTGAAAGATCTAAAAAAAGTTTAACAATATGCTCCCAGTTATTACACAAATTTTACATGGTCGTGGCACAAAACAAGGTATTGCCCAGGACGGAAATAAATCTGCTGTGATTCTCCGGAGATCGCAGGACCCTGATATTCCAATTCTAACCTTTCATTTTTTGAAATACACAAATTTTAACAACGCTTACTTTTTATGCTCGAATCTCTAAACATATAAATAGATGAATTTGAAATAACAGGATCCTGCGATCTTAGAAGAATCACAGCAGATTTATTTCCTGCCCAGGACTGAGCTGCAAGTCCTTTTTGTTCAAATAAGACAAGCTGGAAAGGTTTTGCACTGTTGCAGCATTTACGATGCCAGGACCAGAGCTATGGGCAATGGGCCAAGCCAGATTGATCAAGATATTAGATATATATATAATTCCTGGGCACAATGTACCATTAGGGTCAGTTTGTCAGCATGAGAAATTTATAGGAATGAGAATTTTAATTTGTCAAAATCATAAGTATTAATCCGTAGGAAATTTGCAAATATAGGTGTTTGGCAAATGTATGGAAAATTTGTTATGATGTTTGTTTGTTTTTCTTTTTATAGAAGATGTAATAATAATATTAAACTATATTAAGTGTATTAATACTAATCACTGATTATGATCAATATAATTGTGCATATCAGATTCTAAAAAAAGTTTAAATGAGTGAATTGATTATACAATGCAAAGTGATATCAGAGTAAACTGACCACACACTGTAAAGTGATAAAATGAGTGAATTGACCACACACTGAAAAGTGCTATCAGAGTTAACTGACCACACACTGTAAAGTGATAAATTAGTGAACTGACTACACACTGAAAAGTAATATTATGATTGACCATACACTACAGGGTGACAAAAGAGTGACCATGACCATTTTTATTTAAAAAAAAATCTAAATTATTTATATATAGAGCTATTGCAGCAAATGCTTCTTCACCTCTTTCATAGCAAAATAATGGATCATCTTCTTCAATGGAAAATGAATAATGATGATGAAGATTATACAAATCTCATCATGTCATATATAGAGAGAAATATAATGGAACCAACTCCATGCCATACTTCAATCTTAACTTGAATGATGTATGTCAATGAAGTCTTAGATGGTCACGAGTGTTGTTGTAAGCGAGAATTTCGTATGGAAACTTTTGTTTTTTGTGCATTTGTCAAGCTGTTGAGAGACAAAGAGTTGCTCCAGGATGGACAAATATTGATTGAAGAACAAATTGCAATGTTCTTATACACACTTGCTAAAAATGCAAGCAATCGCACTGTGCAAGAACGATTTCAACGGTCGGGTGATACAGTAAGCTGTTACTTCCATATTGTAATTAAGGCTATTACTCGACTATATGCAGAAATCATAATGCCCCCTCGACTTCATACACCCGAACTTATCCAATCCAGAACAATATTTAATCCTTTCTTTCAGGTAAATTTAATTTCAATTATTCTCAAATTAATGGTTTTTTTTAAAATTAAGTTAAGTTTAATTATCACTATTTTTAAATATACAGGATTGTATTGGTGCCATTGACGGTATACATGTTCCTATAATTATTGCTTACGAAGATCAAGCTCCATATTGTAATAGAAAACAGACATTGTCACAGAATGTTATGCTCGTTTGTGATTTCGACTATTGATTTACATATGTAATGGTCGGATGGGAAGGATCAGCTTTAGATGCAACTGTACTAAAGAGTGCACTCGACGACGGATTCACAGTACCACGAGGCAATTTTTTTTTGGTTGATGCTGGTTATACCAATACACCACAATTTATTGCTCCTTATAGGAGTGTGAGATATCACGTACATGAGCAAGGTGCAGCTAATGAACGGCCACGAAATTA
Source organism: Carex pumila (assembly GCA_033356055.1). Lineage (NCBI taxonomy): Eukaryota > Viridiplantae > Streptophyta > Magnoliopsida > Poales > Cyperaceae > Carex > Carex pumila. The sequence goes on from JARJHM010000845.1 coordinate 108,409, forward strand.
CAAAGAGCTCTTTAATATCCGTCATGCACAACTTAGAAACCATATTGAAAAACTTATTCGTATTTTAAAAATGCGGTTTTTCATTTTAAAGGTTGCAACATATCACGCAATTGATAAACAAGTGGACATAGTTCAAGCAGCATGCATTATACACAATTTTATTGTATATCATAATAGCGATGCCGCTTGAACTGCGAACGCTAATTTGGAAATTGATCCAAATGATATTGTGGATGTACCAGATGGAGATGAAAAGTACGGCGAAGATGTTGAAAGATTTAACAATCAATGTCAGGCAGTGAATGAAAAAAGAGATGAAATTGCTAGACTTATGTGGGATGATTATGTTAGACGTCAGAATAGGAACTTAACCTAAAATTAGCTTAATCTATTAAAATTAAGTGTTGCTAGTTTTATTATGCTTGTTTAATTAATTTTAGTCTTTGTATTATACTTTTAAATTATGTTTTGTTTAACGCTGAAAAAATCATATTCAAATAAACTTTATAAAAAATATATCGATGATGAAATAACAAATATTTATGTCAGCTCACGAATAAAAAAATTAAATTCCAAGATTTTAAGTATTTTAGTTGCTCAATATTTTCTTATGTTAATAGAAAATTTTGAGAGTTGAGATAGCGGCTCCAGCTTTTGGGAAAAAAACCAGAGCTTTGAGTCAATTTATTTTTCCCACAAGTTAGAAGACAAAAGTTAGGAAAAAAACCTATCAGGAATTGCAAAATGGAATTATTACAATATCTCCGAAATGGAATTATTACAACATCTCCGAACGGGGCAAAAGGAATAATTTCTATTAGCTAACTTTTTCCCAAAAATACGACAGGAACCGGTGCCTCCGAACAGGCCCTCAGTGTATTTTCTTTTTTGTAGGAAACATAATCAATATAAGTTTGGCAAAATTTATCAAATATTTCATGATTAAACTACTTGCAGAAAAGAAAATATCTAGTTTTTGTGTTTTGTGACTTAAATTCGTTACAGATATACATACATATATCTTGCCAGATCAGACTTGTACCTTTAAATCTATCATTTAATAGCATCATTTTTTTTAAGTTCCATCTTTAGGAAAGGAGAAGTTAAAAGTTGTAAAGTGAATGAGAAAGCCTCGGGACATAGACAAGTAGATTAATGGGCCCAAAAATATAACAATATGTTGAAGTTCCAATCTGGTGAGACAAATAATATTGTATAGGCCCAGTTGCATCACATCTTGTACAAAGTTATGTTGGACATATATATAAATTTCTCTTTATTTTATTTTTGCACATGAGGAATGACAAATTTACATGTTGTAGAATATGAACGGTAAATCGCTGGGCTGTATTTATATACTTAGGCGTGATGTTATTTACTAGCTAGCAGCTTGGGTCCGATGTTTATTGAATTCAAAGTGGTTTCAATTGGTTTACTAACCGTCAGATTTGTTTTAGGATTCGCACAAGCAATTTTGCGTCTACTTTAAAATCCGTATACATGAATCCTAAAGCAGATCTGACAATTACCGAATCTATTGAAACCACTTTGGATCCAATGGGCATCGGACCCAAGCAGATCTCCTTTAACATATATATCATATCTTTTTCAACCTCAAAAATAAAAAGAAATAAATAAATACCATATATAGCTTTCAAAAATCAAGAAAATATTATACTCACACTTCATTGCTATAGAGTCTAGTCAACTATTTAGAACATTGACATGGACAGAAAAGATATATAATTTGGCACCAACAAATGGATTAATGCATGACTACTTTTGAGTTCAAAAAAAATTGAGCATGAATTCTTCAGTACTTGGGTCTACGGCAAAACAATAACATATAGAAGCACACATTGAAACATAGAATTACATAAGGAGAATATTTTTTCTAAAGATCATCTTTATTTTGAAGTCTGGCTTGATCACCAATATCTGTGCTGATGAAACTTCCTCCCGGAGGAGGAGGTGTGTTGGGGTGCTCCGAGCTGCAGACAACACCATTCTTGTCGGGCCTACATACTCCAAACGAGGAGCCACCGTCACTGCTTGAAGTTGCCACCAGTGCTGGCTGAGAGGCCATCAGAATGAGAACAGTAAGGAAAATAAACTTGACGAAGGATGTACTCATTGATGGATAATAGCTTTTAGTTTCCTTTACTGGTTGCTGTGAGGAGCAAGATAAAAACAGTTGTATTGATTGGTCTATAATACTGAAGATATGATGAATATTTATATGAGAGGAAGTCTTTTTTTTTTTTTTTTTTTTTTTTTTGAAGTCCTTGGCGGCGACTACCAAGTTGCATTAGTATAAACTAGTATCTTATCCGTGCATTGAAACGGGGACATATTATAAGATTTAATAGAATGTAAAGAGACATTTTTGTTTAACATTCACACAAAATTAAGAAAAATATATTTAAATGAAAATAAAAGACACAAATGAGGAAAAATAGATATCAAAATAATAAATAACAATAAAAGAAACAACAACAAATTAAAAAAAAAATAACATATCAAATTTAATATGAAAAAAATTATTGAAGATCGTTGTTATTTAATATCTAATTTTCTCCACAAGTAAGACATGTTATTAAACGATTTAGAGGATAAATGATTTGTAAATAAACAAAATTGAGAAAGATATGATTAAATAATTCAAATAAGGATTTTTTTCTACATATATATTTAGATCAAAAAGATATAATTGTTTCCATCAACACAAGATCTGTTATTCATATATTCACAAAGATATAGTAGCTCTAAACAAAATCCGAAAAGACATGATAGTTTTCATTTTTATTTTTGAAACTATGGAAGAAGAAGAAAAATAAAATGGAGGAAATAGAGAAATAAGGAAATAATTTAATTGAGAGGGTACCGATTTTAACAGCTAGCTTTTTAGTTTTCACAAATCTGAGGTGAGAGAAGATATATTTTTTTCACTAAATTGTCCATTTTCAATAAGGAAATAATAGAGCATAATTTTAAATCTTTCAAATTAGAAGTTATCTCAAAATCTGTCAGCATTAATTATAATAATAATCGGTTATGTAATATATCTTACGCAAGGAGTGATATTTCTATAAAAGCCATTATTTTATTTAATAGCTACAGCTTGTGCAAATGTTATTTTCTAAATAGTATCCTTATTTAATAGTTTCATGCAACAAGTGTAGGCTTCAATGACCAAAAAAAACAAAGAGCATTAAGTTCTATCAAACGATATCCTTATGAATTTAAATTTGTGGAAACATAAAAAAAACACAAGTCATGTAGAAACAATCAAATACTATGCTTAATTTAATTGATTTTTCTTTTTCTTTTTTGAAGTTTTCAATTATTGTTAGAAGAATAATAAATTGTCTATCAAACACATTATTTGAATTTATGTTGTTAAAATAGTGTCTTTAGGAGTAGAGTTTTTTTAATTTTAGATCGCAAGCTTTTCAATATATATATATAGAGGTAGGCTAATATATAATCGATTATTCCTGAGGTCCCGTACAATCAAATTATTTTCCAATTTATAAAGTCCAAATGATCGATCCAACCATTCATCTTGTTATTCATAATAATATGTACTTGTAGACCAAATTTTACATTTTTATGAATTTTTTTACTATTTATTAAGCCACTTTGAAAATCGCTAATCCAAGGGTGGCTTAACAAAATAGTAAAATCAGAAGCCACCGTTAGATCAGTGATTTTCAAATTGGCTTAATAAATAGTAAAAAATTCATAAAAATGTAAAATTTGGTCTACAAGTACATATTATTATGAAGAACAAGATGAACGGTTGGATCAATCATTTGGACTTCAAAAATTAGAAAATGACTTGATTGTACGGGACCTTAGGAATAATCGATTGTATATTAGCCTACCTCTCTCTCTCTCTCTCTCTATATATATATATATATATATAAAGTAAAGCTAATATACACTTAAGTGTACCAATGAACCCATACACTTAACCCTAGGACCGTACGATTAGCTTTGAGATTCGTGTATCACGACTTTTAAAGAAGCTACACGACTTTTAAAGAATCTACACAAATCTCAAAGCTAATCGTACGGTTCTAGGGTTAAGTGTATGAGTTCATTGGTACACTTAAGTGTATATTAGCTTTACTCATATATATATATATTTACCTTTTTATGTTTTGTTTGTTAAGTGTTAATTTTATGTTAATTTTATAGTTTGAATTTATATGAATCTTGATGAATTGATTATGTTATAGTTGTATGAATTTTTTTATACTATCAAACAGGTAGTATTTTTATTTATTTATTATAGTTGTGATTCTTAATTTTTTTAAATTTGAATTGCACGTGGTGATTATTGTTATTTTGTCTATTTAAAATATAACTTTTTTTCTAATTAACTTCAGCAGGTCCAAATAACTTATAATGTTTTGGAATTTAATTCTAAGTCAAAGATCTGAATTGTTTTAGCAAGTAAATTTTTTATTCGGATCTAGTTATGTTTTATTTGAAATCCAATTCTATTAAAAAAATCCGAATAGAAAATTTGTTAGTCTTCTAAAGATTTGGAATCCAATTCTATTATTTTCTATTTTATTGTTTCCTTCTCCACTGAAGGATAATTTGGTCCAAAAATTATTTTTGTCTCACCTCATATCTGTGGGAACTAAAATTGTAGATGTTATAAAATCTGCAACCAATTGAAGCTAGTTGTAACGAGAAATAAAGAAACGAATCGTTAGAGATTCATTCAATTTTAATAGTGATAGACCATGTAGCAGTTTTTGTGACGAGTTTGTTTTAAACTAAATTTAGATTTCTACACATAAAATAAATGTATTTAATCAAAAGAAGATATATTATGTGATTGAAGAGTTGATATTCAATTTGAAAGTTCATATTTCAATCTCAGCCGTTAGCAGATCAGGACAATTACGTGCATAATATAAGAATGGAGATATTTGTATGGAAGGAAGCCAACATTAGACGCGCGTGCTCTTGCATTGAAGGAGAATAGGACCAATAGCACATGTCAATCTTTGTTGACTGAATTGTTGCACCGAGATCTGATTAACACAAGTATCATCATCCTCTCAGCTTTAATCCGAACCGTTTATTACAAATTAACACTGTTATAAATTCAAATTTTGTCAATTGATCCGATTTTAGACAACCTCATTCCTTTGAATAACTGAAAGGATTCCGACTCCATTTCTATCGTCGTCTTTGCAAATGGAAGGAACTATCAAATTTATTAATTTGCTTGTTATCCATAAAAAAAATATTTAAATTTGGTTATTTATCTTTTTGGGAAAAGCACGCTCTTGTCTCTTTTATTGGTGTCATCATAGATTGCTGGAAGACTAATTAATAGTAGCAGAGACAAATGTAATAGGGTTAACAGGATTAGGGTGATTTATTTATTTCTGTAGGGGTACATGTTTTAATTTGAGGTTCTGCAAGGTTACGCGTGCAATTGCGCAAAAATTAAATTGCATTCAAGTCCACAACTCGCCTAAAATAATCAGAAAGGAGCCATTTTCAACACACGAGATCCGGAATTCACATCTCCTGAGGTTACCTGACTGAGTACAATTAAATCGGACGGTCTAAAATTCGAACGTTTAACTTTGTACGAATCTAAAAGTAAAAATAATTATGCCGTCTACTCCATTCCGAGTAGGCACCAACTGAAATTAAATCTAGGCCGTCCATTTCAATTGTGTTGAGTCAGGTAGGAGTAGGGCTGCACAAAAAATTCTAGTTCGTGATTCAATTCAAGTTTGATTCAAAAAGTTTGTAAAAAAAATCGATTCAAAATAGTTTGAAATTAATTCAAATCAAATTCAAACTGGATCTGATTCATTCGAAATAGGTTCGCAAACTATTATAGTTCAAATCTCAAAGTAACGTGAACCGTTTATTTCTGCTGATGGCTTATATTCGCTGATGACTTAAAATTTAAAATATAAGGTCGTCTAGCCATAAGTCATAACTCGTAAGTTGTAATCCTCGCTCTCAGTTCTAAAATCCTAGATGATTTTCACTTTTCGCTTTCGCCAATTATAATCACTCTTCCCTGTCGTAAAAAAATTCATAAATGATTCGAAATTGAATTCGTAAAAAAAAATCGATTTGAAATTAATTCAAACCAAACTTAGTTTGAAATTAATTTAAACCAAACTCAAACTAGAGTAAGTTTGATTCAGTTCGATTCGTTTGTAGCCCTAGGTAGGAGGATACGGATCGATTTAAAATTGGTCTGTGCGTTTCAATCATACTGATTGATACTATCCGAATTGAAATAGGAGGGTCCTATGATTTTGTTTGTGATACCAATCCATGAAATCTGAACCTGTTGGATGTTGGCTTCTCGGAGAAAAAGAATTCTCACATTGGGTGCCATTTATTTCGTCAGCACTTGCTTGCACATTTAGTTGCAGCGAAACAATTTAATTTTCAGGGGATTGCTGATCCGGAGGTAACAGCGAATAGAGCTTTTTGAGGTAGGGAGATTATGGCTTTATAACTGTTGAAGTTTGCTGTAAATAAGGCCTATAGTTAGGGATCTAGTTGTATAGTGCTAAATGTGTTGTGTGTACTTACTCTCAGTTTAATAATTTTTTTTTGGCAGCCTCTGCCAATTCTTCAAAAAAAAAAAATCTGAACCTCTTGACTAATCCTAGCTAGGGACCGGAGTCAATAGAGTTGCTCGCATGGGTTTCCTGACATAAAAAACAATTAATGATAAATTAGCTCTCAATTAAAAGACTTAGCTCTAAAAAAATTAGTCCTGATATTAACAACACTAATTATTTTATTAACACAACACATTCAAATATTTTAATAGTCTAGACAAATTTACCCTTCACTAATTATTTCCTTTTCAAAAAAAAAAAAAAATCTGGTATATTAGTGCCTACCTATATTTTCTTGTTTGTTTACTTTTTTGTGAAAATTAAACTAGGTATATTAATTATCATATATATGTGGTAGGGTCTTATAGCAAAATTAATATAATTAAACAATAAGTTCATTAGACAAAGTTTTATATTTCATATTCTTGAGCTTCTAGTCTCTTTTTCTTCACAAAAACAATTGTTTTGATTCTTCAATCAACACCATTATTGAATCACTAAACTTCAATCCCCTACAAGCATGTTCTCTTCTTTTCAGAGGCGGAGCAAAATATTCAAACTATAAGAATTATATATGAACAATAATCAATTATATAAAATTTTCATGTTGTGAATAGAGGTCAATTTTACAGTATCTATAACATTTCAAATTATATAAAAAAAAGAGAGAGGAGGGCTCAAATACCTCATTATTTCATGCCCCAATCGTACCCCAACATATTTATCTTCGATTTTAAAGTTCAAACTGAACTGCTCCACATAATATTCATGTTAAAATGTCCTTGGAAATCAAATTTTATATATTTTTTTGAAATTTTTTTACTATTTTTTAAGATAGAACAAAATTAATGTTTTTCAGAAAATTGTGGGCCATCTAAAAACAATGATTTGTATCTATCTTAAAAAATAGTAAACAATTTTCAAAAAATTATAAATTTGATCTCTAAGTACATCTTAACGTGGATATTGTGTTGAGCAGTTTAGATCTTTTGTTTGGACTTTGAAATCGAAGATTAAGATATTGGGTTACGATTGGAGCATGAAACAATGGAGCATTTAAGCCCTCCTCATAAAAAAATTCATATATAAATATAAAAAATTAAAAATAAATAGGTTCAATTGGATTGCACTCAATCAGTCCTTCATTTGTTTGATTTAAATAATAATAAAACAAAATTATTTTTATTCCTTTAAATTTTATTTAGATAGGCATATAGATTTAAAAGTATATAACTAGAAGAATAATTGAAAGAACTCAAGTAATATAGCTGTATTGTTATGAAACAATAAAATACATATAACAAATTATTTGTTGAATTTATAGAAAAGAATAATGAGCAATTTATCATGTCAGTCAATGCTTGACATTTAAATAAAAAAAAATCTTCTTTTAAAAGGTTTATAAAATAAGAAAAGAAGATTCAACAATTATGAAAATCAATTAGTAATAAATGATTATGATATAATTTGTCACACCCCCAATCTGGAGGTGCGACGATTACCGCGTCCATTTACCATTCAATCTACGTAACACTTGATATGGATCTTTTTATGCATTGCCAATAGCATCCATTATTTTTGCCACATCCCAATTTATTTTCAATAATTATCTGACATTTTTATAGTGGATGATACTAGAGATATATTCTCTGCATCCTGTCAGATATAATAAATCCAAATCCCATACCTTTAGGTGGCCCTGCTGTCAATTACCCAGAAGAGCTCTTTATCTTCGTATAATAAACCTATAACCCACAAGGAGAAACGAGTGAGAAATAATAAATTATTTCTCAGTGCTGATTGCCACTTAGATTATTGGATTAGAAGGAAATCCATATTCAGAATGAAATCATCGCACGAGAAATTATCAGTTCAGTTCTATAATAACAAATGCAAATGCTCAATAACAGTATCCAATTGAACAACAAAAATTATTTAAATAAATCAGAACTCTATGAATCTTATCATAATAAATGGTTTGGGTCAAAATCTTTTAATACTTTAAGTATGGTAACGTTTGAGACCTAATCTTTATAACCACTAAATCTGGTAACGTTTGGTTTCTTAATTTTATAATTTCTAGTCTGGTAACACTGATAGATACTATAACATGTGTCTGTCGTGTCATGGCTTATACCATTCTAACTATCCCAATACTTGATTAACAGAAACAACACGGAATCAATACCACAATACTGTCATTATCGGAAAGAAAATCAATGATAAGACAGTTACCACAGTTCATTAGTCTTATAGTCACAATTCACATTTATTCAATATCTCCTATCCAACCGGTATTGGATTCAGTTGGGGGCCATTCACCATATGCGCATAAGGGTCCTGGAGTAAAGTCTAGTAGCTAGCTAGGCTTTACGTATAATAATCATTTTTCTCCACTATATGAAGGTTCAAGGATTTCAGTATTCAATATTCATTCAATTCAATCACTGTGGTTTTAATCAATCATTTACAATAAGAATCAACCAATCGATAAACAATATCAACATGACAGTCAATATACTTACCTGTAATTCAGTTTCAATTGTATTGGGCTATGCATATGATGCAACAGTTCAATCAATGTAGTCAATCAAATATTCAAAATGCACAACGAATTATAATTTAATTCCTAGTTATAAATCTCAGACTAATCCAATAATCTTGCACCTGATATCGTAGGGTCATGAGTGAGGTCACTAGCGATCTGTTCTTCCTGAATATTTCATCCCATCAATCTCTTTCGTAATTATGCCTACTTTAGAATAATATAAATACTATAATCAATATATACAATATTTTCAGATAGTATAGCATTGCTTATGTTTCAATATTAAAATCTTACTTTGAAGGCTTGATCTAAAAGAATTCAAACCGTATAGCATTTCTGTCAGGTTCCAAAGCACAGTAAATTTTACTAACTATATTTACTTTCTAATGGGATGAAAGCCCAATTCAATTTATTTCTAAAATTTACTTATCAACCAGAAGGCATGTTAATCAAGTCAATTTTAAAGACAAGGATAAAGAGAGACCTCAACCGAATTCTTTAACACACACAAGATTAACGGTTTCAATTAAGTTGCTACAAGATTAAACTTGCACTTGAATTTATTCAATCATTTACCCAAACCCTAGATCAATTAAGAGAGAAAATCATGACCAATTATAAAAGAGGAGATTACCTAATAACCATGCATCTCATAAAGAGTAACATGGCCAGACCATAACTGTCTTCTAGTATGTAGCGGACACAAATTCTTAACCTTCATGGATTCTTTAAGCAAATAAAAGAAGAGTGCTACAGAAAGAGAATCCCTATATTACTTGGTGAAAAGATGAACGTGAATGTTCCAGGGAAGAGGTGAAAAAGAGGCACGTAGACGGTGAAAAATATCATAAAAAGATAGGAAACCAAATTGAGTCGGTGGGTCCCACTTGCCAAATAAATAATTCATTTTACCTATTTAACATTTAACCTTTCAATTTCATGAATCAATCCAAAAATTTTAATTAGGGAGTATCAATATTTTCCAAATGTTAATTAACTTTATTTTATATCCAACTATCATATAAATTATGACTTTAACATATTCATTTCTTATAATATTTCAAACCTTTCAAATAATAGCATACACTTATATGTGATTTATTTAATAACAATACAAAGCAACTTAGTTATCCTACGAATCATTCAAAAATATAACATTTGTTCAGAGAAGAAAAGAAAAACAAAATGTTGTACTTGAAAATTTTGCTCATACATTTCGTATTTTATTTTCAGTTATAAATTTCATATATGTATTTTGCAGAATGTTACATAATTATATAAAGAAAAGATATGTCGATAGCCATAGTGATATATATGAGGAGCCAAAATTGTCAATTCCACTAAAATATTTGAAAATGTTGTGTTAATAAAATAAAATGTGGTGTTAATATCATTACCCAAAAATTAGCGGTAGGTATATTGACCAAACACATTCATATTAGCACGTTTTTAGAAAATCTTAATGTATGGACGAATGTTTTTCTGGCCATCATATTTATTAATAATGTAGTTATTATAGTAATTATTTATTAATTATTTGATTTACATAATTCCTACACACTTTTTTCCTTTTTTCTTATGATTCTGCATTAATGTAATTTAAAGATTGAAAATAATAATATGATCCGGATTTGCTTCTTGTTGATATTATTTTTTTTTGTATATATTGTTTAAAGATTGATTTTGGGAACAGGACACTTGCTCCCCTTGGGCAGTAAATCCCTGCCTTTAAAATAACTGATACGTGGATCCGGAGTGGATTTTAAAAATGTTATATAGTTTTGCCTCAAAATCCATTTCAAACCCACGTGTAGGGGAAGAAATTTCCTGCCTACAGAGGGGCAAGAAATTCGGTTCCTTGAATATGCCTCCTGCATTCTATAGTGCAATCATCACAATCAAGACAACATATTGAATTTAAGTTTCAAATAATTAAAATTATTAGGAAAATTCTTTATTGATGTCTTTTTAATTAATTTATATTAATTTGTTAATTGAGTATATGGATCGATATCCTAACAAGCTCGAAAAAAAGAAGTGAAAATCAAGTTTTGAATGATGCAAAATTGCAAATGAAAACAATCAGTTTCATAATTGATTTTAAACAAATAACATACTTTATAAAACATTACTTTTGATGAAAAAGTTGGTAATTTATGAGAGAATCAGTTTTTTAAATAATTTTAATGAAAAATAAAATTGTTTATATAGTAAAATCTTTAGATTACTTTGTGTTATTAAAATGTGAAGTTTTAATATCACTATCCGAAAATTAGTTGAGATATTAGGATCATGCGGCTGTCTTTCTTGACTAGACATTTTACGGTGTGCTCTATTAGACGTCCAAAGGGCATCGATCAAGAGTACAGGATTATCTTTATTAATTCCAACTTCATTGAATCTTTTCGCCAGTTGTTAACAAATATATATATTTCTCAAATTTATCTAGAAAAACGGTACAACGGTTCTCCCATGTGTGTAGACTAATTCAAAAAGTCTTCCCAATGCAAATTTCTCAAAGGGGTTGATGCATAACGATAACCTATTTCCAACAAATCAAATTACCTCATACCACATCGCGCTTTATATTGCTTTATATTGTATATTTATATTAAAATATAGTTAGAAATAAAATTTTATATTTTTTGAGATTATTTACTATATCTTAAGATTGGAACAAAATCGTTGTTTCTGGTACATTCAAAAGCAATAATTTTGTACTTGCTAAAAAAATAGTAAATAATTTTTAAAAATATATAAAATTTTGTCTTAAAAGCACATTTTAATATAGATATTATGTAAGTAATTCAGATCAACAATTTAAACTTTGAAAATTAAATATACAATATAAGCCGAAATTTTTATAAATATCCAAATCAAATAACAAATTACGAAATCTACCCTATTTTGCAATGAAATTCAAAAAAATACCCAATCTGGTTATCTAATAACCGGATTTGATACAAATTTTCGGTTAACCACTGCCCGGACTCAAAAAACAAATCCGGTTAATGGTTAACTGGATTTGTGCATTTTGTTTCTTTCTTCTTCTTTTTTTGAAAATAGAAATTTTTTATTTTTATTTTTTTGTATTAAAATATTAGAAATGTTGAATATATTTCTTTGAAAATAGATGGAATACAATATAATTTGATTTATTAGAAAGACTACAACAAATAACCCGGATCAATATTTTTCAGATTGAATTTTTCGCGGCTGTAAGAAAAATTAATATATTTCTTTATGTGTTATTGGAAAAAAAAATTAGATTTTGAGTTATTGATCCCGGTTCAAAAGTCACTTCTAGGTAATCCAGAAAATATTGTGACATTTCTAGTACATTTAATTTATAAAAAGTTGTATCTATTTTGAAAATTCTTTTTGAAAACAATCATTAAATAAATTAAGTTTTTTATTTTTTTCAAAAATAGATACAACTTTTTATAAATTAAATGTACCAGAAGGATCACAATATTTTTTAGATTACCTAGAAGTGACTTTTGAACCGGGATCAGTAACTCAGAATCTAATTATTTTTATTTTTTTTCCAATAGCACATAAAGAAATATATTAATTTTTCTTACAGTCGCGAAAAATCTGATCTGACTAATATTGATCTAGATTATTTGTTGCAGTCTTTCTAATAAATCAAATTATATTGTATTCCATCTATTTTCAAAGAAATAAATTCAACATTTCTAATATTTTAATACAAAAAATAAAAAAATAAAAAATTTTTGTTTTCAAAAAAAAAAAAAGTACAAATCCAGTTAACCATTAACCGATTTGTTTTTTTGATTCCGGGTAGTATATCAAATCCAGTTATTGAATAACCGGATTGGATATTTTTCGAATTCCATTGCAAAACAGGATATATTCCGTAGTTTGTTATTTAATTTGAATATTCATAAAAATTTTAGCAATATAAGACGCGGTGAAGAATGAAAGACATGAGACAGGTAATGTTTATCTCTTTTAAGAGTAGGTAACATGCTAGTAGCCTAGTATATATACTACTTTTGTAACATTAATAAGGCTGGTATTTTGTGCGTTTTTCGACTTTTCGTTGCCGATTTTGTGATTTTTTTTTCCTCCTCTTTTGGTGCTGTCCCTTTTGTAATGAAAATAATGAAAATAAAATAGTGGGTGGTTGAGTGATGTGACCTATTCAACTAGCTTTGTAAATTATTACTGCCATGCCCTGAAACTAGACAAATTGTCTGATCAAGCTTTGCATTGTTAATTTCTTTTTTGCAATCCACATGATTAACTAACTTATGCAAAATTATAGATGATTAATTTAATGACTAAACACTAAAGGGTGAATTATCACGCTATTAATTTCTTTGTATAAAAAGTGATACAAATCATACAATATATGACCTATTTCATGGTCTTTTGGAGATTGTAAAATTATCACGATTTTAACTATGACGACTTATAAAAGATTATTTACACAAAAATCCAGTTAGGGCATAAATTATTAAAATGTTGGAAACCCTCATCTATTAATTAGGTATGGTTATGCTACTTTGTGTCTTCGTTTATAAAGTAATTAATAGCTCAACAAAATTTCTAGATCTTGTAAGTTAGATGGTCTTTTTTTTTTTTTTTTTTTTTTGAGAAGTCATGGCAGATGCTGCCAGATTTATGCATTAGCCAGTAAATGGACAAAAAGGATTTCTGGCTCAGTCTTGAGTAAAATAACTGGGCCCATTGTGAAGTTGGCCCAAGAACGAAAGTTATTTCCTTCTTTTTGTTTAAAATTAAGAATAATTGAATCTATGCGTAACTGAAGTATACAAATCATGAAATCAAGAGGAGACGTAAAAACACACAATCTGGTACATGTTACAAAGAATCAGGAAGTTGTACCAGTACAATTTAAAGCAAACAATAAGCCTAAACCTGGTGAATAATGAAGACAACATTGGTTTTCACAGCCATAGAAGGAAAATTATTAGCATAAGTCTTATAATTAATCAACCTCATATCAGAATGAAAATTCATAACAATTAACATTGGTTTTCACAGCCAGAGAAATAAAATGATTAGATTAAGTCACAAAAACAACCCCGTATATATCAGAATCTGTCCTAAGCAAGGGTGTCATATACTCTTGGGTTCCTCTTCCTATATCCCTTCTGGGAATAAATACACTAACTACTATCCGTACTTCATTTTTTTTTTTAACGAACTTAAACTATGCTGCTGCTTGGAAGTCAATATAACGCGGACAACTTACAGTATAGGACCTGTTCGGCAGATTACTGTTTATCATGGGAAAAAAAAATTTGCTCAGAGCTAAGTTTTTATTTCCACAGTGAACAGTAAAATCCAGTTCAAAATTTTTGATTTCCACACCCATTCATATTTCCTACTGGGCTGCCGAACGGGCCCTAAATCAGTGTTTTAAATAGCGAGCTATAGCAACACAATAACGGCGCTTTAGCGTTTTTTGACCTTAAATGCTACATTATAGGATAAAAGTGCGCTTACGATCGCTATAGCCGTAATAGTGGTCTGCTATCTGTGCTACACACTAAGCGTTATAATGCACGTTATGCTACATAAGCTTTTATATAAAGACCCAAACTAAAAATTATTTTTAAAGATTATTTTTTTCAAGATCCAAATTGATTTTGCTTTTAAATAAGAAAAGATAGATAATTTTTTCCATGAGCTTATGTTTTTTAAATAGAAAATAATATATAGTTTATATCATGATGCTTAAGTTATTTTGAATGAAAAAAGATATATAGTTTATGATATTATTAGGGATATTATGAATAATAATTTGGACAATTTACTGGTTCAATATGAATATTATAATTTTTTTTAATTAATTTTGTGTTACTTATTGCTCTATGAGACTTTAAATAATATTGATAATTAGTAGAAATATAAAATATATGTTTTTAAACAAAAAAAATGCTATGTATGATAGCTTTCATTATAGCTATGCTATTTTGCAATAGCTTTTTTTTTTGTTTAGTCTTTCCGGTATTAATTGCAATACTTTATTGAAAATGATATAATTTGTAAACAGGAGGGTTCAAATGCCTCCATTTTGTATGTCTCCATTATGCTTTCATTTTTAAAAACTTAAATAATTCAAAGTTTAAAACATAAATGCCAAAATAAATCGTAAGGTGTGATCTATGTTATTCTCTCTGTGTCCATAAAAAATTATAACATTTTGATTTTGTTTTTATATGAATCAATAAGTTGAAAATTCAACGTCTAGAAATTATCCACATTAATATACATTTTTACAAGCTCAAGATGACAACCAAAACAAAGTTCAACCATAATTTTTTATACATGCATAGATAAAATGATGTAATTTATATTCAATAGTTTTATTTTGAATTTTAAGATATAAATTTTGAGTTATAAGAGCTCTTAAAAATAGAGACATGATGAAAACACAAAAAAAAGAGACATTTGAACCCTCCTCATTTGTAAATTAATTGCATATAAGAAAAGATATGTTCAATTTTTCTTTCTTTATTAATACAAATTGCAGCAAACCTTAAAAAAGAAGTCATGAACATAAATACTTAAATTACAAAATAACTTGAATTTTTTTATTCATTTTCATATTTTAATTCGTCAACAATATGTATTTGTAACTTAAGTTCATATAACTCAATTATTCAATAATTATTTATTTTATATTTGTATTTGAATCCATATTTATTAATTATTCACAACGTATATATCTATATATGAATCCATATTCGTATTTGTATTCATTCATTGAAAGAAGGATATTTGCTCTGTTTTCACACCTATCACAAGATACATTTTTTTTTTTGGGAAAATTGGTTATTTGCCACTCCAAAACCTTAAAAATTGAAAAATACCACCTCGAAATTAGAAATCATCTAATGCCGCTCTAACTTAGTTAATTTTTATTTTTGCCACTCCAAATAATTAAGGACTAAAATATCCTCCCATCTCTTTTCCCTCTATCTTTCTTTGAATTTTGTTTGATTGATGAAGAAATTTGTTGCCTTTGACACTGGTCAGAATTCCGAAATTTTTACTTACCACCCTAAAAAATCAGAATTAAATGAATACTACCCATTTATTTAAATTTAAGTTTCCACATGAACTCGAACTAAATCTGCAGACAAATTTCCAATCCGTTCGTATACTGGGCCTGTAGATCGATCCGCTCGTGTACTGGACCTGCACACGCATCTGTGCACGTACCGGGTCGGCGCACCGACCCGTTCGCATCCCTGATTGGCGTTCGTGTTAGAAACACATAAAACAGTTTCCGTGTGCGTATTGGGCCTGGAAATATAAAAAGTTTACTACACAACTTACGGACAAAAGAATTCAACTAGTCGATGACGTGTCTCTATGTGAAAGGTTCCGCGTGAGATCTATCTATCTGATGGTGGAACAAGCTCCTGGTCTTCCGTTCCTTCCACTGGAAAAGAAACAAAAAAAAGTCAATTTCTTCAACTAAATGGTTTAACATCAAAAGAGGTCTTGTCATTTACCTCTTTGAAAAGTGCATCGAGGAATGAATTTCTAGTCATCGTCCATTTCTGTTCAAAACTCCGATCCCTACCCAACTCTGACTTTCCCCCATGAACAGTAATGGCGATTAAATGGCATTTACCTTTTCACCTACCCAACTCTGACTTTCCCCCCTCTCAAGAGTTATCACTCTTCTCTACTATCCCACCTGATCTCTCTCGCACTAACACAACAGTGCACTCTACACCACTACACAAACTTGTCAGCGATGGACACACCATACCTGTACAGCACCGAACGCAGACAGCATTCATCCTCCTACATCCCGGTCAACCACACCTACTACCACCTGGTAAATGAGCTCAACCACTCTGTCTGGGTTAGGGGACCGGGCCTACTGCAGCAATGGGATATTTCTGCCGTATTGGGTTTTTTCATGGGTCGATTCGGAGGAGATCTGGAAGAATACACGGCACACCGATGCAATGACAGATCCTTTCTCGTAAGGCTGCCAAATCATCTAAACAGAGAAATGGTAATATAGAGTCTAAGAAACTGGGCATGGAGGGGGAATCTTACTCTACGACCATGGCTACAAGGAGAATCCCTAAATAGGCAGCCGATTAGTCACAGGGTTAAAATACGGATTGGGGATTTCCCTTTCCCTCTACATTATCAAGTATTTGCAAGATTTGGGGGAGATAGAGAATTGGAGGATCGTAGTCACTGCCGGGATTACATTGAGGCGTGATAAGGTGCCAGGACCCCAATGAAATACCACGAATCGGCACAGTGCACTATGACCAATTATGGGGAGAATGCAGAATATGGGGACAGCTATTGCAACTGGTCTAGAAGAGCAACAGTCAGGCACAGGGGAATCAACAGTGCGTTTGACGGAGGTTACTCAAAGGGCAAATAATGCCCAATCAGGGAACTTCTCTACCTCAGGTGACTCCACTGACCCATCTTGGTATGTTGAAACGGAGCAAGCTTAGCCTTGTGCACCGTGTAAACCGCATGAGCCGGGTCTAGGCAAGGGAGGCCAACGGCTACAAGAAGAAGGAATCAACAAAGTACATGCCAAAGCTGGCATGATAAATTTGGGACCTTATTGCCTATTCAGGTAAGTATCGCTTCCACAGAGCCAAACATGAAAGGAGAAAAAGGAGTAGTCTGGGGAGGAAAAGTGGCTCTGCAAGACCCAAAATGGAGAGCAAGGGTACGAATAAGGGTTGGAACAGTACTGATCTACGTTGACCAAGGAAAAGGACAAGAAATGGGGTTAAAGGGCCTGCGTATGAATCAATGAAGGAGAGTAAAAAAGGCCTCAACCCATGTCAGACGGGCCTGAAAGGAAATAGCCTGTTTGAAGAAAGGAAAATTCATTGCCTCAACAACCTACAGGGACCACCTCTAAACCCCAAAACAATTAGAAAAGGCCCCTGTAAAACAATTCTCTCCACTCTCAAACAAAACAACGCCTCCTTTCTAGGCCCAATCCCCAAACAAAATCTCCCTGGAGTGAAAATGACGAGTAACACTGATGAGTTGGCGTCTATGTTTGCTGCACTTTAAGCAAGAAATGAGTTGGCTTTGGTGGGAGTGGACCTACCTCTGTAAGGGGTGACTGAGAGGGACTGGGAGTTAGCGGTGGTGGCAAAGGTGGTCTCAGACCGACAAGTATATGAGGCACAATTTATACAAACTATGGTGAAAGCTTGGGGGGCTCACTCAGAAACAAAATTCACACTAGTAGGCCGCAACACTTACCTCATCGATTTCTTCTCTGAGGGTGAGAAGACACTGTCATGAATAGAGAGTTGTGGTTGTACCGAGGTGATATTATCGTAATGAGAAGGGCAAGGGAGCAAGCTGACCTATCAGCTGATTTTATCATAACGGTTGACCTATGGACACAACTACACCACATACCACTTGAGTCTGTCAACAAGGAAGGGGTCTACCACCTAGCTGAAACCATAGGGAAACCGGTCTCAGATGCCTGGCAAACTTCTCTCAAAATGGTAAAATATTTCTGGAGAATCAGACT